>QLSS01000555.1:0-35572 GCA_024372645.1 Trichomalopsis sarcophagae | reverse complement strand
ATATATATATATATATATATATATATATATATATATATATATATATAGAGTGGAGGAGTGTAAGTGTTTGTGAGATGATTATGAGTTTTCAAGTGCAAAAAAATATTCTTTAGCTAATTGTTTAAAGTGTAACATGGATTTAGTGTACACAGCAGCCAAAACGTCCGATTCTGTAATTACCTTGAAGTTGAAATGCTCAGGGAAGTCTAGACTCTCGAGGGTACGCAGAAAAATCTCAACTGCAGGAGCCAGTGGATCATTGGAGATGGAACTAAAGTGTTTGTTGAGGCTATCTGTAGAGAAGCGAGGAGGTGATGGTGCTTTAGAGGTGGTGATTCCAAGGTTCTCAAGCTCTCTCCAGATCTCAGCGACATCAGTTAGTGTTGACAGGCGTGAATAATAATAATTCAGCCTGGCCTCCTCAACCTATCTGTGAGCGTCGTCCCTTGCTACTCTATAAAAATATCGATCACAAGGTAGACGAGTTCTTCGAAACCTTCTGTAAAGTCTGTCCCGTTCAGTCAAGAGGTCACGAAGAGCCGTGGTAAACCACGGATGACGTTTACGTCTTGGAGTAACAATCCGTAATGGGGCGAGATGATTTATGGCGTTCGTTAAGTTAGCGTTAAGAAGGGTGATGCATTCGTCGAGTGATGACGTATCAAGAGATGACCAGTCACATGTGCCAAGGAAGTCCCTTAGCTTCTCGGCACAGATTCCCTTGTAGTTTCTGTAAGAGTATGCTTTAGGTACGTAGAGTGGGATCTGTACGTCGAGAGTGGCAGTGATTGAGTCATGTCCGTTGATGAAAGGAGTATCAGTCTTGTAGTGTGATAGCAGGCGATCCTGCTCATCGGTTAAGCAGAGGTCAAGCCAGGTGTCGGAGTCCTGTTTATGGTGCGAGACGTTTTCCTCAATATAGGCCTTGATGAACTTGGCATCTCAGGATGAGGTGTGTTGGTCAGCGTTGAAATCACCCATAATGACCTTTGTGGAATAGTTGTGCATAAAAGTAGTCAGCTGTTTAATGAAGTTATTATCCTGAATAAAAGGGGCATGTGGTAGACGATACACGACTCTCACAAAGATGGGTGAAACTCCCTTTGTGGAGATCTCACAGAAAGGGTACTCCGGTTTCCCTGGTTGCCCGACCAAACTCCATCAGAGGATGATAATACGTTTGCAGTCAGTGAGTGATGGTTATAGCGGGCCACACCTCCCCCGTTCCTGTTTATGTCACGTCTGTAGAGCGTCCAGTGAATGGATAGAAATTACCTTCTCTATCAAGCCAGGTTTCTGCCACAGCTATCACGTGAAAGAGGGGACGAGTGGACAAGAAGAGCCTGACCATCTCAATGTGACCCGTAAGAGAGTTCGCATTGAAATGCCAGACTCTTAAACGCTCAGACAGAGTTACCTTAGGAGTGATTGAAGATGTGGTGGACGATTCAGATGATGGTAATCTACGTGGAATGAGGTGTGTGTACTTCAGTTGGCTGTGATTGAGCCTAAAAAATTCTTCAGATCTTCATCCGACGCAATCTTCACAGCACGTTCCTCCTTCTTTTGCTTGATGTGTATTCGACAATCCCTCACAAACATGGTGCAGCCGTGCTCTCTTGCAGCTTCCCTTACAGTTGTGCGGAGCCGAAAGACATCAGACGGCAACCATTCGTTGAAGTTGATGAACGAATCCGGAAGAGGTAGTGCAACGCGAGCCTTATGCAGCAATTCGCTAGACAGCTGCGTAGTATGTAGCTTCTGAATCTCGATTTTAGCAGAGATCAGCGAGTGCATGAGCTTCCTGGATGGTGAGACTGAGAGCGGAAACCTGACTGCTCCAGGGCTTGCATCAGAAGCGTCCACAGTGTCATTGCGGGCTACTCTCACCCTTCCCAGGGGTCGCACAGGAATAATGTCTCTCTCCGGTAGCTCAGCGTCCAAGGGCCGAAGAGCTGCATAGGCAAGGTGCATTAAGGATGTCGTCTCCGAAAAAGTCAGGCCGGTTATGACCAATTATGCAGAGAACTTTGCCTGGGACGACGGAACTCCATATAATTGCGCCTGGATTCTCGTGTTGGATTCACGGAGCTGCTGGATGGTCTCAGTGTACTGCGCCAGAGCATTCGATGGAGACGAAGAAGAGCCAGCACTACTCCCCAGCAGTTGTTCAAGCTTAGCATTAATCTCCTCCTGTTCAGTCCTCAAAGCAGCCACATCTCCTTCCACTCCCGCTACACGGTTAATCAGCGCCGGTATCTCCTTCAGCGGCTCCAAGGACTTCTCAATGGCTGTCATTCTCTTCTCCAGAAAACTCTTGCTCTCAGAAAGCTGGTTCTTCATTGCGTTCTGCTGCTTCTCTATGTTGTCAAGTTTATTTATTGTTGAACTTAGACTAGACCTTGCGTGACTTGGGAAAATAAACTACACTTTATTTTCCTATAAACACTTTCTTTATTAAATCTTACCTCGAGCTTATTTAACAAATATTAATCACAAAGAGAATCAAGCTGACGAAACAATAGAATTACTAAAGGCACAAAGACTCGCTAACGCGTCTGTCTCGTATGGGAGCATACAGAGAAGTGAGCGTCACCGCCGCAGCCATGACGTCGACGCTGGCCGCAGTTGGACGGGGAGAGGGGGAAGCATAGTCCCATCGTGTTCTCTCCGCAGTCGTTGGAACTCTGCTCGCTTATCCTCAACACTCCCTCCCGAGCAGATTTCAATGACGTCGTCCAGCTTTACGGTTTAGCGTCTGAAAGAAGCAAATAAATGTTAATATTTTAAATAATAGTTTAAAAGCAATTTAGTTAGTTTAGCATGTAATTCAAAAAGCAACGCCTTTGTGAATATATCTGCTATTTGATCTTTTGATGCAATCAAACTGACTTTGATTAGATTTCTGGCTACGCACTCTCGAACAGAGTGTTCTCTAACTACGGTCATATGTCTGAGTTTATTTGTACTGCTTACTTGAGTACTAGCCTCAGCAGCTTTATTATCGCACCAAAGAGTCATGGGCAAAAAGGACTTTTTCAGAATCAAGCTTAACGAGTTTTGTAGAGATACCATATCCTGACTAGCCTCGCTCATTGCTACATATTCAGCTTGACAGGTCGATAAGGCTACGAATTTCTGTCTATGGGTTTTTCACGATACTGTGTCATCATAGAGTTTGATTACAAAACCGCTTGTTGTAATCAAGCCTTTACAGTCAGCAAAACTGGCATCTGAAAAACCTTGTAAATTATCAAGCTTTCCTTCAAACTTAAGACCCAGACTTCTGGTGTGTTTCAAGTATTTGCAAACTCGTTTCACCATTTTCCACTCCTCATCAGTGGGATTGATTTGGTATCTGCTTAACACAATCACCGCATATGCTATGTCGGGACGTACAGTGTTAGCAAGATACAAGAGAGAACCTACTATCTCTCTATAAGGACCGTTTGTTTTGTTCAGAGTATTTTCGAGCTGATCTTCGCTTTCCTCTCTTTCTCGCCTTTCTTGGTTTGACACTTGATTTGTCACCATTGGCGTTCTCTGAGGATGCATTTCACTATATCCAAAACGTTTTAGCATTTTGTCAATGTAATTTTCTAGAGTCAGAGTCATCGTTTGATTTCGCCTGTCTCGATTTATTTCGATGCCAAGGAAACTCTTGGGCTCTCCCATATCGGACATTTCGAATTCCAACTTAAGTTTTGACGTCATTTCATCAAGCTTTTGTGTGTCATTACTGGCTATCAGTATGTCATCAAAATACAGCAACATTATCAGATATTTTTCATTGTTGCGCCAAGTAAAGAGACAGGGCTCTGAATCATGAGATTTTAGACCTAGTTTTATTACAACTTCTGTCAATTTTTCATACCATCTTTTCGGACTTATTTTCAAACCGTACAAAGCACGATGAATTTTACAGACTTTATTTCGTCGGATTTCAAGAGAAACATCAATACTCTCAGGTATTTCCATGTATATTTCACTGACGATGGTTCTATTCAGAAAAGCTGTCTTAACATCAAGCTGTCTTACTTCGAGATCAAACTTATTTATGATTGCTAGCACTGATCTAATCAGAGGTAGCCGAGAAACAGGTGCATATGTTTCCATTAATTTACAATGGTTTTGATCGTTGAAACCCCTTATCACAAGTCGAGCTTTATACTTGTTTTCATTATTCAATCCAACTTTTGTTTTTAGAACCCATCTTGAGTCAATTATGTCAGGTCCTTTTCCTCCTTGAATCGCAGGTCTGTCGACAAGTGTCCAGACTTTGTTTTTCTCCATTGAGTCTAATTCGCTCCTAATAGCCTTTTGCCATTCAAGCTTGTTCTCCGTATTTATGGCTTCTCTGTAGGAATTCGGATCATTCTCCATAGTTGCTATGAACGCATTCAGTTCATCGCTTTCCAGCAAGTTTAATTCGGATTCAAGTACCTGTGACTCTGATGGACATTCGTCTTGTTTTACTTTTCTTGGTCGACCTCTTCGCCGTTTTTCTCCCTCCGTTTCAGAGATCAAAACTTCATCTTCTTCATCGAATTTAACAAGCCATGTTTCTTTATTTATTTCTTCCATTGGATTTGCCCAATCCTTAATTCTGTTTTTATTGTATTTGTCCCCAAACACGAGCTTTTCATTGAATCGAACATCTCTGCTTTCGTAGTATTTTCCTTCTTCTGGTTTTAAAAATAAATATCCAGTTGGTTTGTAGCCTATCAATACTACTCGTTTTCCCATATGATCAAACTTAGGTCCTGTTTTCCTTTGTACTTTGATATAAGCTATATAGCCAAAACGCTTTAGTTGTTCCAGGTTGAGTTTAAATTCTGGTTTGAACTTTTGTAAGGGCGGTATCATTTCATTCGAGCTATAAGGCGTCCTATTATAGAAATAAACGGCTACATTCAGGGCAAGATCCCACATATTCTCAGGTAGGCGTGTATCATACATTAAAGCTCTCGTGAGTTTCTGGATGGTCTGATTGAAACGTTCAGCCACTCCATTATGCTCAGGTGTATCTGGGCTAGCTAACTGTAGCTCTGCTTCGAACTTATCTAGAACTTCTTGTGTATACCCTCCTGTAAATTCTGTACCCTGATCACATCTAAGGTAGCAGAACGTAGCATTGGATCCTAATAAATTTCTCGAGCTTTTAATAAAGAATTCAAGACAATAACCCGTTTCGCTTTTCTGTTTCATAGGATACACCATCGCAAGTCGTGAATAATCATCGATAAATATAGATACAAATCTGTATTTCATGGGATGTGTAGCTGGACTAATCGGTCCCATTGTATCTGCGTGAACAATTTGCAGAGGTTCACTCGCTCTCTGTCTAGTAGAACTGAAAGGTAGCTTGTTGAATTTTGACACAATACAAACTTCGCAATCAAGTACAGAATCATCGAACTTAATTTCCTTCAAGTTTTTCAAATTTAGAAACTTTCTTTGGAATTTTTTCAACTTTTTCAACGAAGCGTGTCCCAATCTGACATGCCATAGCATAGCTTTATTAGTGTAAAACAAGTTATTGATTTTACTGATGTTAGGTTCACAATCTATTCTCTCTAAATCAATTGATTCAGTTAAATTATTTATTTTTCTATCTTTTAACGTATTTTCAAAATTTGAATAGCCGGAGCATAGCTCGTTGCTATCTTTGTTTACTTCTATGTCTAATTCAGTGTCAATTTGCATCGGTTCATCAAGCTTATTATTTTCATCAATCTCTGTACTTTCGAGCTTGTCTTGTTCACGAGTTATCTTTTTTGTTGCGGACTCAATCTCCTAATTGGGCGCAACACTTACAGTTGGATATTCACGACGCCTTGTGATTATATATGCAACAACCCTATTTACTTTATTTTCATTTTTCTCCGAGTTATTTGTTTCTAACTCAATTACCCAATAAGGTTGCTCATATATCCCAGAGACAAATATCGTTTTTGATATCGGATTGAATATATCAATTTTCTTGTTATCCAAATAGATACCTAAGTCCTTATCAACAAATTTCCTCAGTGATAGTAAATTTTCCGACAATGACTTAGCATAAATTACATTTTTCAAGCTTAGAAAGTCATCATTTTTGGTGTAACCAGATATGTTGCCTACTCCCTCCGATTTTAAAATCGCTGAATCATTGTCATTTGCTCATTTAATATCAATCTTTTTAGTATTATCAAACGTTTTAAAAATGAATTTAGAATTAGTCATGTGCTCCGTAGCACCAGAGTCCGCCAGAAATCTAATCAGTTGGTATTTATCGCTTTCTTCCGCGTTAAGAGGTGTACTGTCTACATATAGACCTTTGCACTCACCAGATTCGGAGGTTTTGGTAGGATTAGAGTTGTTTTGTCTATTTTGTCTACCTCTCCCCTTGATCTGCCTCGGGCATGGCCTCTATCCAACTTGGTTTTCTTAGGGTTGCTACCCTTCTGTGGCTCATAATTGCGTCGTTTTACACCACGACTGAAGCCACCTCGTTTACCACCCCGATTAGAATTTGAGGATTCATACCTTCTTTGGTTTTCATTCTCCTTCAAAACCTTTTCCAGCTGACTCTCCGTGTATGGGCAGTTTGCACGGACATGCACTTCATACCTCTTGCATCTGAAGCACATTTTCCCTGATCTTGTGCATTCGTCCTGGTAGTCGCCCTTGTTACCGCATTTGTAACAAAGCGCCCCAGGATCAGACACGTAATATGCTTTTGCTCCAGCATCTGTAGGTTTTCCAGCTGATTCGCCTAATCCAATTCGAGCTGTTTCCTGCCGTACAATATAATCTTTAAGTTGGTTTAAAGTTAAAAGTTTACCAGTCGTATTCTTATTCAAGAATTTAGACTCTTTAACTTCAGGTAAATGTACGACAATCGCTTCATAGAATGCATCGCATATTTCGTCATCTGATAATAAAGGTGTGTTGGGTAATTTATTACACAGATACACAAAAAAATAAAAAAGGTTTGTACCAAGAACGAGATTATAGTATTCCCATGTATGTAGTATCACTGAATCCAAATCTGATCTCAGAATTGCTCCATCACCTCAGGATTCTGAGATAATTGATAAAAGTGTTTGTTATTGAGATATTCGTATTTTAAATTTTCAAATTGTTTTAAATTCTGATTAATGCTGAATACACATATTTGCAAAATTTTAAATACGAATAATCTCGATAACAAAGAATTTCATTGAAATAGTGCAAAGGTAATCTTAAAGGGAGTAATGAATACTATATAATAGCCATATATTTATTCGTTTAAAAAATATATTTGACTTTGAATTTAAAGGGTAGTCGAAAATTCTACTTTATCAATTATCTCAGAATCCTGAGGTGATGGAGCAATTCTGAGATCAGATTTGGATTCAGTGATACTACATACATGGGAATACTATAATCTCGTTCTTGGTACAAACCTTTTTTATTTTTTTGTGTGCCTGTGCTATACGATCGAACTAATTTATCAAATCTATCCCAGAAAGCCGATGCTTTCTCTTTATTTGGATTATATCGGATAGAGTGCAATTCTTTTCGAATGCTTCTTGTAGTCACGTTCATTTCATTTGCTTTAATGCGTTTAATTTCATTAAGCATTTCAATAGGATCCCGGATATCCGATACTTTTTCGTAATAAGAGATATCGATTCTATTGATAATAATGTCTCTAACTCGAATTTTATCTTTTTCCAACTTAGTTTGATCAGGCACGCGTGATGGTTTAACCGTCGAATCAATTACGTACAATAAATCAGTGAGAGTTAGTTCTGAAGTTAAAAAGTCTAAAAATGTATTAACATTCAAACTTTGTGTTAATTTGTATTCTCTACGGAAAGTACTATCTTTATTCGTTACTTCGATCTGTATTTTATCTTTTATATCGGTACTTTTACTCGAATCAATTTTGTTAACTTCATCCTGAACTAGTTTTGCTAAAATTTCTCTACTCACATGAGGTTTTATAACTACTTGATTTGTAGCTTTTTGATTCGATGACTGACGGTTATGTTGTGCAGATTTTCCAGCTGCACAAGATATTCTCGCAGACTAGTTTAGTATCAGAGTACATAATACTGAAAAATTATCACGGCCTATAGGCCGAGTCAGGCTACATTAAAAACGCAGCGCCAGAGGGCTCAGTGTCATAACGATTCGATGACCATCAGATGTCGCCACAGTGCCCCCTTGAAGGAGGCGAGGGATGGTAGGTTTCGCAGGGTAGAAGGGAGAGAGTTCCAGAAACGAGCACCCTGAACCTGGAAGGCACTAGCCCCGGTCTCAGTGTTCACTGTAGGTATGCTTAGTTCTGGAGGAACTCCTCTGCCGGAGGTCTCGGCTTGTATTTAACGAAGAATGAGGCCAAGTATCCAGGTTCACCGATTCGAATCACCTTGTATAATATAATGGCCTCAAAGTAGAGCCTTCTGGAATCGGTGCGTAGCCATTCTAGACGCCTCCAGTAGGGACTAATATGTTCATCCCTTCTAACCCCGAAGATGAATCTCACACAATTGCTCAGTCTCTGTAACAGTATTCGTTGTTCGTTAGATGCGTCCAGGATGATCACAGTACAGTAGTCCAAGAGTGGTTGTACAAGTGTCTCGACTAGTCTTCTGCAGAGAGTCTCAGTGATGCATCCCCTGATAAACCGCAAGCTATACAGGACTTTGTTGACTTTTTTCGTAATGTCATCCACTTGCCAAGAACAAAGAACCAAAAAAAAAATAGACTTAGTTTTGCCGGAGTTGAGTCACAGGTCGAAGCTCCCCGCCCAGTCAGAGACCAGCCGCGCCGCTTCAGCCAATCGAGCCACGCCTTCCTGAAAATTATGTAGATAAATCTGAAGGTCGTCCGCGTTAAAAAGATGTTTAATTGTACTATTGTCAAGTATACTCTGTAGATCGTTAACATAAAGACTAAATAGTGGGGGTCCCAGGACAGATCCCTGTGGAACTCCCAGATTGGTTTTAAGCCATTCCGAGGTACCGTTCTTATTTGAAATTACGATCTAAAATCGCCTCTGTGGATATGATTTGATCCACAGGAGATCCGCCGTGAGAAACCCAGCCTATTCAGCTTAGATAGTTATTTGGAAGGTGAGATGGTGTCAAAAGCTTTACTGAAATCAAATAGCAGCATAATCGTCACCTTCTTCTTGTCAACGGCCAGTCGTATGTCGTCGGTCACTTTTAGTAACGCGGTTTGTGCACTGTAGTGTTTACGAAAACCGGCCTGGAAAAAGTCGAGTATATGATTTTTATCCAGATACTCCGTGATCTAGGTACGTGCTATCTTCTCGAGAACCTTTGTGAGGAAGCAGAGCAATGCTTTCGGACGAAAGTCCATAACATTAGAAGGAGCGCTGGTCTTTCTTAGCCCAATTAACTGTGCCTGCTTTCAGATACTCGGGAATATTTCCGGAGCGAAGGATTAAATAAATAAATTAAGAATAAATTCGTTAATAATTGGGAGGACCTTGACGACCACCTCACACGGAATACCATCTACACCCCTCGCTTGCGAAGAAAAATGGGATATAGCAAGAACGACGTCGCTCATACTTACAGGGCTAAAAGTAAAGCCCTCCTCGCTTGCAAGTAAGATAGTGTCAATTGCATTATCTAGATTTTCGAGGGGTGACACCGATACTCCCGCGAAGTGCTGATTCAGCTCTCCCAGCGTGAAACTGAAAAACTACTCCTCCTTACACCCTGGCAGGAGGCCGAGATGACGCGTTACCTTCCATATATTTCTGTTTTTATCAAGAGCGTCTGATAGTTGTTGGCGAAGGAAGGATTCACGCTCTAGAGCAGAACGCAAGTCGACCTCGTTGGTGAGTCGAAGAACCTCATCGAAAAGCTCCGCTCTCCCCGTGCGCTCATAGCTTCTGAGTATAGCATTGCATTTATTAATGAGGAGCCTCAGCTCTGATCCAGACCAGGGAGCATATTTCTTACGTGGGCAAACCGTTTTCAAAGGTGCTAATTCATCAATTGCTAATCTTAAATTATTATTAAGAACGGATAAGGCGCCCTCCAGATCGGTTTTGATGGAATTCATGGCTGATAAGAGATGAATTCCATCAAAACCGATCATGATAAGAGAAAGTGTCACTTACGGGAGTCGGAGCGTAGATGTCTAGCGAGACATCTATGACACAATGCTTGCCGAAACTAGGCAGCCACTCATTTCCAGAGTCCAGGATCGTGTCGTTTTCGTTGGTCATGATAAGGTCAATCCATGTGTGAGACGATGAGGTATGATGATGCGTAGGACCATGCCGGATGATCTGAAGAGATAACTCTTCGGACAGATGCTTCATAATAGCAGCGTCATCTGAGTCAGACAATAGGTCTAAGTTCAGATCACCCATTATGATCTTATGACTAAATTCGCCGCATAAGTCCCGCAATACATCAAAGAAGTCTGAGTCATTTTGCATCGGAATTTTCGGGGGCCTGTAAATGATGCCGAGAAGCACCGGAGGTGAGTCGCCCCTCTGTACGCTACAAAAAAGATACTCTGGGATTCCAGGTTTTCCTAGACCCATAGTGTCGGAAGAAACAATTTTTTTTAATTTTTAAACCATAGCGTACTAATAAGGCGACGCCACCTCCGTTTACATTCCGGTCTTGCCTAGTGATGGAATATCCCCCGATATTAACCAGGCTGTCATCTACAATCGGACACAGTCATGTCTTCGCGAAAACAAAGATGTCATATGTGGGGCCCTCTGCCAGAAAATTGCGCACTATCCCAATGCGAGCTCTGAGCGAGTTAACATTGAGAAAGCCAGCCTTCAAGCCACTCCCAGCACCCATAGCATTATCAAGGGGCCTCGCCAGTCAAGTAGAGGGCGCGGATGATGATGATGACGATGATGACAACTGTATGGATGTTAATGCAGATGATACAATCGACAATGATGGCGACGATGCTGGTAAAGATGCATCTAATTAGCTTGCCAGGTCCGACTCATGTCCGTTATTTAAAGCAGTATCAGTTTTTTCATCCTTATCAGTGACAGTCATGCGTATGTTCGTTTGTCGAAGTTGTTTCGAGCCGGCCTAGCACGCCGTGAGAATGGCCCGCAAATCGGCAGCAGATGCAAACACGTGCACGCGCTCGCCCCTCCTTCCTACGTCTGGCCAGGAACCTGCCACCCGCATGCCAGACATATTTGAAGCCCCGTCCCTGTGCAATGGGCCTAAAGTTTTTGAAAAGCAAGAATTTTTCTTGGGACAACATTTCATTTATAAAAACTTTATGTCCGGTTAAGCAGGCAGCAGCCTTCCGGTCCAGAACACCGGGCTTGATATCGTTTGTGGTCAGGTAATTGTTAGCAAGTGCGCTTTTCACTCGCATAATTTCCCTGACCAAGCCCACGCTCGCAAGCTTGACCACGAGTGATGGCAGCACACCTCGAGGTGTCGCTGATCCTGCTGGGATCGTGCTATTCCTCCGAGCCCTGTCTGGTCTACGCACGCTCAGTACACGAGTACTGCCGATGTCGCTCTTCTGCAGGGTGGGAAGGACGGTGCTGAGCAGTGCGAAGGCAGCTACGTCCGAGATTTTCTTGTCGAAATTATTACCATCTTGTATCAGTCCATTAATTATTACCTCGCACCCCCCCCCCCCCGACCCCGCGCCGCCGCCAGCACATGCTATCCGAGGACAGGAGCATTTTCGTGCTCCCGCTACCTTGGTGGCTTCACGCTCGATAACAATATTAGGACTCGAGGCCAGCATCAAACCGCAATCCGAAACCGGCATCGAGTTCGTGTCAAAGTCCTGGCGAGCACGATGAAGCTTTTTGAGTAATTCTTGTGTTTGTTGCAACTCGTCCCTAAGAATACTATTTTCGTCTAGGAGCAGAATGTTGGCGTCGAGCAGTTTATTAGACGCACTGATGTTATCTGCTAGCAAGGTCTCGAGAGCAGAGATACGGTTATTCAATTCCACCGTGCCGACTATGGCGCTCCCCTCTGCCAGGGCGGAGGAGACGCCACGTGGCGAACCCCTGCTCACGAGAACCTTTAGCCCATCAAGTTGATCCTGGAGCATGTCAAACCGCTGGAAGGAAAGCTCCATCGTGCTCACAGGGATTAAAATATTAGAGACACCAAAAAGGCTGATGTCTCCCAGTGGCGCATCCTTCGCTCGAGTCTTCTATAAATTCGCAGTGTCCTGTGCAGATGGGTCGTCATCCGTCGCTGAAGTGAGCAAAGCGGGCGCATGGGAGTCGGTGGCCCGCCCGACAGGTGCGTTTAGGCTCTGTTGGCTATTCTCCTGTTGTCCCAGCGAGGCAGGCGTATGGGTGCCAGTGACCCGCCCGGCACAGGTATTGCGGCTAGCTGTTTCTACTCTGTGTTGGAGCAGAGAGGGGAGCTGTAAGCTGCGCTGCTGTTGTCGCGATCACCTGATCGCGTATTTGCGCACGGTATCGACGCCGCGCGCCGCGTCTGCTCGTGGGGAGAGACGCGAGGTGTTGCCGACTTGTTTTGGAGCACTGGCCCGGCGCTAACGCTCACCTAAGATTTTCCAAGAGGCGGAGAGGGTTTTCTCTGTACAGGTTTGACACTCTGCTGGGCCGACTTGGTAGCCAGCGTCGCCACGGCAGGAGTAGAGGTCTCTGGCGTCTCAGTCTTCCGACAATTTTTACACATTGAGTTCATCTTCTTGTTCGAACAGCGAGTGTGGCACGAAAGACGGCAGTTCGGTCAGGTATTTGTTGGTGGCTTGGAGTCGTCATTGCAAACTGAACAAATCGCTGGTGCCATTGCGGTATCTAATTAGGTGATGCTCCACTCTTGACGTCACCACCAAGGAGCAGGGATCCCAACGGCCAAGATGGAAAGTCTGCCAGAATCCCGCCTAATTTCTCAACTGCGCTCCTAACCTCTCCATGTTTACAACTTTTTAACTTTAACAAGGTTTTTAACTTCAAGTTTTACACGGTCTCCCTGGCTCTTTTTTGAGGAGCCATGTAGCACTTCGAGCCTGCGGGAGGCCAGATTTACTAAAAATATACAGACTGAAGCAGAAGACAAGAGAGAGAGAGAGAGAGAGAGAGAGAGAGAGAGAGAGAGAGAGAGAGCGCGATGGACTATTCGCCGACACAGGACAGACTCACGGGTTTGCCGGGCTGGTTGCTCTGAGTTTTACTTCGTCAGCGCCGTAGTCTGGTCGGCGGCCCACCAAACTCCTTCTTGTGGCGTTGGTGAGGGCTGCAGGCACTGGGTTGCCTTAGCCTGGTCTGGAGCCGCACCCTTGGAAATGAGCCGCTCTGACGGCTGGCCGGCTTCTCTGGTTATCGGCCACGTGCGGCCGCTACCAGAGTCGCTAGTCGAGAGAGCTAGTCGCGCTTCTCTCTGATGATCGATAGTCCTTCTTCGATAGATTCGGGTCCCTTTGGATTGCTTTGTGCAAATCCGGCTCTGCTATCTCATTTTCTCTTGTTGCGTGTTTATTAGTCAGCGTCGGCTATTGTCACGCTGCTTTCCTTTTGCCCACTCTCTTACTCTACTTCTATGCTTCGAGCGCGGCTTTGATAACATATTTTTCACAAAATATTCCCGAATCAGACAAAAATATATTTAAAAAAATATATTAAAAATAATTTTTAATATTTCCTTTATAGTATTCACAATCACATATTTTAAAAATATTTTATAAATTTTTTATTCATATATTTTATGAAAATGTTTATTTAACAGTTTTAAATTGTTTTAAAAATGTTTCTAAAATATTTTAAAATATACAAATCTCTTAAAATATTGTGTACTACTAGGGACATTTAGGTAAATTGGAATCAGTCAGTTTATACCCGCGACTTGTTAAAATAGAATTGACATGTTTCAGTGAGATATTTTCACCTATTTCATCAGTTAACAATGGATTGTAAAAATATGCTTTATATTTTTCAAATCATTCTTTAACATTCACCGGATGATGGAATACGAATATTTTATAAACAAACAGGTTACACAGAGCTTTAGGAAATTCAACCTTGATTGCTTTATCTAAGCATTTGTCCCATTCTTTATCGGTGGTTATTTATTTTCTAGTTACAACTACTTCATGAAATGTTGCGTATATAAGTCACCAAACAAACTGTTCACATAAATCTTACCCAAACATATTTTTCTACACTGAAAAATACTACACCAATATTTTCTACACGGATATTCTCTAAAAAATAACGGGTCGGCAAGTGTGCATTAAATTAATCTCAAGTGCTGAACTATAATGCTTGATGGTTGGCATATATAAAACTGATTTCATTACATTCATTAGCGTATATTTATGCCCTGGTATAAATGCTTATCAACGGTAAACTGTTGGCCAAAGTGAAGGTTTTAGCAGGTTCGTAGGCCAACCATAATCAACTACTGGGTTATTTTCTGCCAGGTTGGACACCAAACTTATAGTTGCCAACATTTTACCTTGTAAAAGGTGTTTTTCAAACCGATTACATACCCGTTTAATGCGTTTAATTAAAGTTCAGAATTAGTACGACTTCTCGAGAGCCTTATTATCTTGCGTATTTTGTCTTTGAGGACCTGCTGCTGTTGCTATTGAGCAACCTAGATCATCTGGGGCGTGAGGGTCTTGATGATGCTGGCGGACAGCAGCGGTAGGCTTGGATTTGTGGCCGGGTGTCATGGATATGCTTAGCTTGAGGTTGGTCAGACTTCCGACACTGCCGATCTATGGGGGCCGCGTCGGCTCCTCGTTGACGTCTATCACCTCCTCCTTGTCCTCGAACTTGATCAGACGTTCCATCGTAAACTCGTTCTCGTGCTCTCGTTGTCTAACGCGCCGTTTTCGGCTTGAGCGCCGAAGTGTTATTTGCTGGTTGTCAGAGCAGCCCTCCAGCAGTCGTCGTTGCGGCGTACGCCAATTGTGGCAAATCCTACTGCACTGATGTGTAAGGGCTGACCGAAACCGCTGTAACGAAATAAAAGGAAAACCTTGTCGTTCATTGTCGACTCATTTCGAACAAACAAGGGTGTAAGGTATTAGAGGGAGCAAATAGTTGCCGTTGAGGAGACTGAAGTACAAGTCGAACAATCATAGATGTAGAGGTTGGGATTGCAGGGGACGGTGTCGTCGTCGAGCTCAAGCGGTGAGAGCTCGTGAAGTTGAAGACAAGCTCATAGATTTTCCGTGGATCGAGGTGTAGATCTCGCTCTTCTCTGTTGCGGCAGTACCGCATGTCCTAAAGTGATTGGCCGATGCCCAGTTTCCAGTACAACGATATGAACCAAGGGTAGTAGATAGGCTATAGGTATACTGGCTCATGCGGATTCTGGCTCACCCCCTCCTCTCTCAGTGTGAGCCAGAATCCGAGCTGTGTATTTTAAATGGAGGGATCGTCAATCCCTCCCTTTTCTCCCCTAGCGACCGAGAATTCTTCCCCCTCTCAAAGTGAGCCAGAATCCGAGCTGTGTATTTTTAGATAGAGGGAGTGTCGACCCCTCCCTTCCCTCCCCTAGCGACCGAGAATTCTTCCCCCTCTCAAAGTGAGCCAGTAACCGTAGTATGTATAAGTCCCAATCTTCCATTCTCCGTGTCCCGAAAAAAAATTTAGTGGTGGATTCATGCTCCTCCTCCTTCGCGCAGGTAGAGACGGTGACCCTCGCACAGGTGTTTTCCTCTTCTTTACGGAATGTATGCGAGAAATGCTCCTTATACAAACTTCGCGTAGATAATTCTGGGATACGTATACAAACTATCCCACGCAGATGTATACAGCTTCCAGCGACATGTGTTTTTCCTTTCGACTGTGATAAGTTAGTCCCCCGTCTGCGCGGACAGATTGCATAGGTACTATACCTCACATTTCCAATACGATCCTCACGCAGATAAGGACGAAGACCCGCACACAGGTGTTTTCTGACTGAGAAACGCGAAGCTAGAAAATATTGACCGCCGACTATACATACAAATCCCACAGGTACTATCCCTTTCACTTTCCCAGAGACAACACTGCTGTTTAAAAATCATTTGCAGAGATATCTGATTGGGTTTTGTAGAGAACGCACAGATGCCTCTCGCACCGATATACAGCAATTTTCTTAGAAGTCCTAAATAAATTCAGAGTGAGATTTTCTCCAAGATCTTTTCTTGTTAGAATAGGATAATCTCGCATTCTCACAGTCGAGATTCCAAAAAAAGGGAGTGTACTAAAAGTAGGTGGACACTAGTTTTCAAAATTGGTGAGGGAAATTTTTTCACGAATCGTAAGGCTTTTCACCCTCGATAGATGTGAGGAGGTGTGTTTTTCAAAAATTAGGATAGAAAACTTTTATTTATTTATTTATTTTTTTTAATTTTTATTTATTTATTCATTTTATTTTTTCTTACAAATGTTTGCATGACTGATAGAATAATTTCATAAGTTTGACAGTGTGAAGTGCGCAGGCAGTCTTGTAGATTGGATTATGATTTGTGCAAACTGTGACGCACTTGAAAGATGGTTTTGATGGATAGCCATATTGTTGAATGTTGTAGACGAAAAATTTGAATCGTTGAAGCCATTTTTGTTTTAATGCACCGATGACAAAAATTTTTGATGCGTCATGAAGAGCGTCACGAAGCAAGTTTCCAATTTGAGAGTATTTATTTCCATCTGTTTTCCACCTGATGCCATGATAATTATGTTTAAGCCAATTGTTTTCCCTCTGCATTTTGTCTGAGAGTTTTTTCCATGAGAAGGGATTTTTGAATATTAGAAAAACAGGATCACTATTTTTGTTAAGAGGTATGATTGCTATTTCTTTTAGAATATAATCTTCTTCGGTTTGCTTGAAACCAGTCATGTCTACTGCATACTCCATTTTTTGATGCAGCCTAGACAAGCTTCTTGACATTCCCACTGATAGGATTGTACTGAACGACGCGATCGTGTAAGATTAGGCAGTATGCTGAAGTGTGAGCAGGAAAATCTTGTTTAGCCTCAAACTCCAGACGTACATCGACAGGAGCGCTCTTGAGAGATTCGTTTTGTCGTGAACAGTCAATAACTATGAGTGGTTCATTCTTGATGAACATAGGCTTTGTCAGCAACGGCTGCGGATCTCTTCCATAGTATGATTTTTGAAAATTAGCATACATATCATAGAGAATTGCATACTGATTGTTATATATGTCGAGATTCATATTGTTGTATGGATAATATTGTGAATTTAAGAAAAGTTTCACATTACTTATCTCACAGTGATCAAATCTACTGGCATTTGCAGTTCTTGCAGCTTTTCTCTTTGTTTGTAGTCCGAGAATTACAAAACGAAGTTTCTCCAATTGATTTGAAGTTTTCACTGTCCAGACGTGTTTATTCGTGCTTGGAAGAAGAGGATATTAAAATATCTCCCAAGAACGAAAACACATAGAGATGGGGTTATCCTTACCAATGAAATTCAATAGCTGGATTTTTTGTTTATCTGATGCAATAACATATGGCATTAACCATTCTATCTTCGTTATTTTTACTTCACAATCTTCATAAGTAGTTACTCCAGATGATGTAGTTCCATTCTGGATTATTGCATTTAAGTCGCTTCTCGATCTTGTAAGAATGAGCTCATGCTTCATATTAACTATAATTTTTTTATAGTCTTCTGCAAAGCCCAAGATCATACTCAGTGGAATCGCTACGTCAAAGTTTCCCGTTTCATCGACAAACGTTTTAGTATCTTCTTCATCACCAAGCCAGCCTGCGTTTTCTAGCATGTTATTCTGATTCGAATTAAATGAAGTCCATCCTTTCATGAGACTGCTCAAACCAACAATTTTACTTTTATCAATCTCCACAGCATTAATTTCATAACGAATTTCATCAAACAGATGACAAATACCATTGTTCACGAATTTAGTTTTAGTTGGTACTGTTAAACCATCTTTTAGTTTCAATTTTTCACATACGTGGATAGAACTACGCGATGGTAAGAGACATAGATCTTGATGTTGTATAGAAATACGAATTTCATCACTATTATCAAAGCTTAATGATGAGTATGGTTGATGGGCGTGTACCTCGTAATGAGCAATAGACTCATCGAAGACGACACCTGATTGACTGCTTAGAATTTCGTCCATTTTTCTGGAAGCAGCAAAAAATTATACACGTGAATTTTTTCCACGAACTTTTAGTCCTAGGCTTTTCAGAAACTGAATGCTCTTCCGTGTTAACGGTTTGAGTTTCTTTGGTCGACTGATGACTGGTTGACATGATGGCTGACTTATATATGTTCCAGAATTGTAAACGATACCCATTATACAGATTTGATGTGAAGTCTAATAGTAATTTTCTCTCCTCGAAAATTCACCAAATTTCCATCCTGATCTACAATTCGAATTTGTAGATGATCTATGCACTTGACACTGAGTGGTAGATATATCACATGAGACGGAATTTCTAAGATTTTATATCCTGGAGGCACTCTGGGAAAGAACTCATGGATTGTATGAACTTATTATTGATGTAAGCACCTGTAGTAATGTTGCACTCTACTCTGAGTGCATTGATTCTCAATATTTTCACAGGTAATTCAGAGCTGTGTTGAATGTTCTCTTTGAGAATGCGAGGAACGAAGCCAAGGAGACGGCCTATTGAATCGCGAGGTTTGAGATCTGTCTGATGACTGCAGAGAATTTCACTTCTGAGAGTATTATTGTTAGCTTTCAAAGAAAATTCAATTCCTTTGGATTTCAAAGTTTCTTGTAAAAATTGATTTATAGCATCAATTTCATAGCTGCCCGTAGGGATAGTGATAATATTATTTTTGCTCGAATGAAGTTTAATATTTGAATGGTCAACATTGGGAATAGAGTTGAATGTTAAATGTTCAACTAATCCCAAGACAAAATTTTTATGCTGTGGTAGTTCAATCGAAGGAAAATATTGCGCTTCTAAGACAGATGAGTTTCCTGAGAGACTCAGAGTGAAGCTATATTCCATGACTGATCTGATGCTAATGAATCTATTCGTCTGCGAACATCTCTTTTATAGTCTCCCAGCTAAGAAGTAGAGACAAAGATGTCCACATATAAATGAGTCAAAATTTTGATATCTTTTGTAATTGTATTTCACTTCCTTCACGTTAAAATACATCATGAGATCCTTGGGAGGTTTGAGATCACCAAAACTATCGAAATAAAGTACTTCAGGACCACGTTTGCGATAGCAAACCCAGTGAGTGCCTCTATTTTGAAAATCGTCCAAGTTTACCACTGCTGATTCATTACGCCATGGACTATCGGGTGGTAGATTATTTCTCATGAAAACACTACGGAAATCTGAAATTTTCATCATATGAGCATATTTTTTTAGATCGTAGTCAGTCAGTGCACGATTTGGCAAAGTTAAATCGAAGTTTATTTTTTTCTACTGACTTGATGACCACGACTGATATGAGGTTTCATAAATAATCCCATTCCACTTTTATAGGGCTTAAGATGAAGACCTTTGCCTAAAGCAATAGCTTCTATGGTCTCGTTATGCCTCTTACTTTCTTCATAATTTTTCTGCGCAGCTTTAGCATCATTAACTGCTTTAGCTATTCCAGCAGCACCTCCTGCTAGAGCACCGGTAGCACTTAGTCCTGCGAACAATGGAATGAGAAAAGGAAGAACTCCACCAATTTTTGATGGAAGCGGCAGAACACGTGGAATGATAACTTTTTTCTTTCCACCTACACTTTTAACAGCTTGACGTGCGCCCTTCAAGGCTGATTGAATAACTTTGCGAGAACTTTTACTTGTTGACATTGACTTTTTAGCTGCAGTCACTAACTTATTAAATTTCAGTCCCATTCCAGTTTTTCCTTTTAATTTCATAGCATTGCTAACAGCAAAAGCAAAAGCTTTTTCACCAAGACTAGCATCCTTAGCTCTAACACGCTGCATAGCTTCCTCAACAAGCATCTTGTCAGCAGCTTTACGATCTCCGTTTTTATCGGAGTAAGCTATGTCGTGTTTTTTACAAGCCTGATCAAGCGGATTAATGCCAGGATCTCCTCTTTTCATTCGCTTTTTCAATTTGGTTCCGGGACCGCAGTATTGATATCCAGGAAGATGCATTTCAACAGGTAAGTTATTGATAACTTTATCAAGCAATCCATAGCCTTTCGGCTGTTTCTGAGATTTGTGTATGATCATCTCTCTTCGAGTGTTGATTCACAACTGACATTCATGATATAAAACGAGCGTTTATATTTCGAGAGCTCAATGTTATATTTGACTCTGTTGAGTGAACATGGATTTTACCGAGCAGAACGTCAAACTCCCCGTGACAAATTTCGATTTTGGAAAAGAGAAGAGAAAAAAGCGTCATGGGGAATTACTACCAGATAGTATACGAGCAGTTTTCTGCGGCCCATCGAACTGTGGAAAAACAAATAGTTTATTGACTTTAATAACACATCCCAATGGTCTTAGGTTTGAAAATTTGTATGTATACTCTAAATCCTTGAATCAGCCAAAGTATCAATTTCTCAAAAGTGTCCTGGATCCGATTGAAGGAGTATCATATCTTCCGTTCAGTGAGCATGAATCTGTAGTATCTCCAGATGAAGCCCTTCCAAATTCAATAATGATTTTTGATGATGTGGCATGTGAGAAGCAGGATAATGTCAGAGCATTCTTCTGTATGGGAAGACATAAGAGTGTAGATAGCTTCTATCTATGTCAATCTTATGCTCATATCGGAAAACATCTCATTAGAGATAATGTCAATTTGTTAGTAACTTATCGACAAGATGATGTAAATCTTAAACATATCTATGAAGATCATGTGAATACCGATTTAACTTTCAACGAATTTCGGAATTTTTGTTCTGAATGTTGGAAGAATGATAGATATGGATTCATCATTATTGACAAAGATCGACCGATGAATGAGGGTAGATACAGAAAAGGATTTGACTGTTTTGCAATAAAAAAGGAATTATGAGTCTCAAACTTACAGTTCAGTTGTAGACATCGCCACGTAAGCATGTCAGACTTCACTAAAGATAAGAATGTTCTTAGTGAGCTCTTGCGAGCTCGTGAGGCTATTAAGAAAAAATACACTTTATTAAAACAGGAGAAAGATGATTCTGAAAAAGTCATCGGTGATACTCTAAAACCAATCATCACACTGAGAAATTTGAGAAACACCACTTGAGAAACTTGTTGAGATGAAAAGTGAAAGTCCACTACAGCAACCATCCAATCACATTTTGGATCAAAACAACAGTAAAAAACGAATGAGAATCGATCGATCGAGTTTAATGGATTATACCGTTTATGATTATGATGATAATGATAATAATGATGATGTTTTTAACACAATAACCAATTCTACATTTAAATCCGCGAGTGGAAAAAATGAATCAGCTGAAGACTTTTTATCAATGCTAGATAAAAGCCGTAGAACCATTCATAATATATACAGAGTGCGAAAGGTTGATGAAGTGTATATGATTGGTGATTCAGAACTTGAATTTGATGATAAATATGTCAAAGTCAGAAATGAAAGTTATCCTAAAACGAATGGACTAATGGAATTGCTATTTAAAAAATATCCGGATGATCTTCTTTTAAGTTCAGCAGATCGTGCAAATTATCGCAAGATTTTGGAAGCAACAAATGCTCATCGGAAAAAATTCAACAAAGATGAATCTATACGAATGTCGAGAAGTAATAAATATAAGAATATTTTAGCACCAATGTTCCGCAGCACTCCACGTAAAAAGAATGTAAACAGCAGCGGAGGAGGACTTATACCTAAATATAAAATAGCTAAGAAAAATTTTTCCATTGATCTCGTCTATTGGGATGATCCAAACGAGCTTACTGAGAGACTTCGATTATTGATTGCCGAACAATCAGCTGGAAAGAATAATCACGTCAATGAAATCCAGTCGATTATTGAGGAATTACGCGAAGCTGGGCATATATATTGACATGCAACTTTCTTCTTTGCATCAGTACTACCATGAGTCTCGATGTGTTTGGAAGAAAACTTGAGGGCTCGCAAGTGAGTCGCGGTCCTCCAGGCATTGGTTTCAATTTTACACCGGACGGTGATTTTGATTTAGAAAATAAGCGACTTTGCAACCTAGGACAGCCCAATCATCCAAACGATGCAATCACCTTGCACTCACTGAAAGTTATTCTACAAACTGAAATAAATTATATAGCTGCTAAAATTGCTGGAATTGGTGAAGTTATAGAAGAATATAAGCAGCAAGTTGAAAAACAGCAATTGGAAGTGAATACAAAATTGCGTTATCTTTATAGTACAACTCTTCGCAATTACTCTGGCATTGATTATATCATTGAAGAAGTGAATAAACAATTAAAAGTTCGTATAGACGAATTTCCAGATGGATTTTCATCTACTGTAAACGATGATGGAACGTCAAAGAGTAGCTGAAGAGCTGCACAAGCCAGCACGTCGGCGATACAAGAGAAGAAAATATGACATACGTGGAATAGATGAGACTTGGCAAGCGGATCTTGTAGAAATGATACCATATTCTAAAGAAAACAAAGGTTTTCATTACTTACTCACTATCATAGATATATTTTCAAAGTATGCATGGGCCGTGCCAGTCAAGTCAAAGAGTGGTAATGATGTTACTACAGCTATGAAGTCAATACTGAAAGAAGGACGAGTACCGAAGAGTCTACAAACTGACCAAGGAAAAGAATTTTACAATTCAATTTTTCAAAAACTTATGAAAAAGCACAATATACACTTATACTCTTCGCATAGTAATCTTCATGCAAGTATATGCGAACGATTCAATAGAACGTTAAAAAATGCAATGTGGACAGAATTCAGCAAACAAGGAAGCTATAAATGGTTGGATATTCTACCTAACTTGCTCAAAGCATACAATTCGAGAGAACATCGGACAACAGGAATCGAGCCTGAAAATGTTACACTGGCAAATGAGCGAGAAGTCAAGAGACATTTTCCAAATGAAAAGTTGCCAGTGAAAAAACCGAAATTTAAAGTAGGAGATGAAGTACGAATAAGTAGGATAAAAAATGTTTTTGAAAAATGTTATACGCCAAACTGGTCAACGGAAATTTTCACAATAACGCAGTTCACAATACACAAATCCAGTAACTTACCACCTCAAAGATTATTATGATAAACCCGTCTCTGGTGGCTTTTATGAAACGGAAATTCATAAAACTATGTATCCGGAAATTTATTTAGTAGAAAAAGTTTTAAAGAAAAGTGGTAAATGCGTATATGTTAAATGGTTAGGATTTAGTGACAAGCATAATAGTTGGATAGATAAAAATGAGATTGTATGATTTATTCAAGGTTTAAATAAATAAGAAAGCAATTGTTATTATATTTAATAATGTATTTATTCATGTAAATTGTACACAAGTTTTAAGAAATAAATAAATAGTATTTAACAAGTATCAGTCTTTGTATTTCATTATTTTAGCATATGGTAAACTTAAAAGAAGTTCCACCCTGATATGTTATAAATAAACTAAGTTTATTTGCTGTTTTAGAGAGATTATTGAAAAATTCTTGATCTTTCAAGATTGCTGATGAGGTCTTCCCGGGCAGAAATATTTGAAAGCTGTCATCGATCTCAGCCACGATCTTTGTGCCGAATCTCGTCTTTACTTCCTTGAGTGCAGTCACCATGTACTCATGATCTTTTTCCAAGTCCGTGACTTTCTTCTTAGGCAAGAACTCGCGCTCAGCAATCTTGTTGAGTGCAGATAAATCCATTCTGAAAAGTGAAAATAAGAATGAAAGTTAGTGAAAAATGTCTTATAGGTGAGAATTTAGAGAGAGAGAGAGAGAGAGAGAGAGAGAGAACTAAGAAATAGAACTTACATATTTTAGAGTTAGGTGAGTCTTGGTCTCTTTGCACAAGATTGGTTGTTCGCTTCGATTTCTCGAATGTGCTCTTCATCGTGTTTCGTCCGTTCATATAGCCCGTTTCCCACCACAATTTCTGCCCCTTCCATAGCCTCTAGTAATATATCATTTCTTTCTCCTTGTTCAATTCCTAACCTATCCAATGATGGATCCCACTCGTGCATAAACTCCTCTAAAACATCATATTCAATCTTGATTGGTTCCCCTCCATCAGCATAAAGTGTCAACCCCACCCGCGAAGCATTCTCAAAGTGTCAGTACTATGAGGCAATAAGAATCTTTTATCATCGTATGGACTTAGAGCAATTTTTTCCCGTTTTTCAGTATGCACAATGTGTAATTTTGAACGAATATTACACTGCTCACGTTTTATAATAACAAGATCCTGAAGGCATTTTCGATAATCTTCAAACGTGATTGATTTCTTTACAACACTAGGTTTTATACCTTTAGCTTTTTTAACTGTCGCGGCTCCATTAATCAAAATACTGTACATTTTGGTTCTTAAACCAATGAATTCTGTCATAATCTTGCCACAGCATTTGTCTTTCATCAATCCAGGAACTTTTTTATTAACACGTGGAATTCCAAACTGATTATTTTCATCATAATCAGAAGTATCAAATTTATGTACATCTTCTTTCATTACTTGATACATATCTACATCCTCAACTCCATATATTAAACTATCAGTGTCCGTATACAGGAGTTTGCATTTTTCTCCAACTCGCTTTTTCATATATGAATAATGAAAATCATATACTAATGTTTTTGACAAATCTAGAATTGAGAGACCAACGTATATTGGTTTTCTTATTGTAATACTTGTCCTCTTCAGCTGTATGGTAACCAAATTTTCATCGAAGATTGCGCAACTGTGAAAATTTGGCAGAGCTATGCGTGCTTCTGCTTCGTATCTGCCTGTAAATTTATTTACTAATCGCACATCTACACGTTCCCGCTCTCGTCCAATACACATTCCACAGACTGCATTAATTATCAATTTGTAGAAGAGTTTTTCAAACTCATTCTTTGCCTGCTTTCGCTTTTCTGTGTTAAATTCAACTTATGGTTTGAGCCACGCCCTCTTCTCAAAACTCAAAATCCTGTGCACCTTTTTTAATCGAAGTCCATTATCTAAGACCTGCTTAAGTGCTCGATAATGAATGACATACCTTTTCTTGTCATTCAAAGTCATGAGAAGTTTCTTCTGCTTTGAACCAGGTGGTGCAAGATGTTAATCCCTATGATCATCGTGTATTTCTTCAGGATACTCCAAGTCAACTTCAGCAAAATAGCCTATATCAGAATCTGGTGGTGTATTGAAAAAACTTGGATTTGCCTCATAATCAATCCATTCAAATTTTCCAACTGGTAAATGCTGTACCATTGCTTATCCATAAAGATTGTTGATATCAAAATATAAGAGAGTCTTTGTTTTCTGATCCTTATCTTATGAAGAACCCATATCGATTACAACACTGACTTATTCCACCTCGAATGCCCGATTCGATAAACATTAGCATGTCAATATCTGTAAGAAGCTCCAATTCTACCTTTGTCATTTTTAAAGCTGCTGAAAAAGTTAGTCCAGGAGTCGTATAAAAGTGAGCAGGACATAAATCATAGGCTTTAAGAGATGTTTCTCGAAAACTCTCGAAAACGTCGGCCAATAGTAAAACATCGGTTTTCAGATAAAGATCTGAATATTATCCCAACGTACTAATATTGAACTTATTCCAAACTTGGACAGCATACTTATAGTCTTCTTAAGCAATTTGAGAATCTGTTAGCTTATTATAAAAATCATTCTTTTCTGGCAATTTTGTAGTCGTCAACTTATCTAATCCATTTACAAAATCATATGGAAATACACCTTTTCGTCATAGGAGATCTATCTTTTCATCTGTAAGTCCATCTGATCAAAATTCCTTTACTGCTATTGGCACATTTTTCGGATATGATGCAAGATTTTCCAATGATGAAGGTAGAAAACGAACAAACCATGCTGCAGCTGTCTCTTCTCCTTAATTTTTTCTTCTGTATGATCTATAGCCAGATAAGCTATCATCAAAACTGCATTTTATGAAGTATCCTATGCTGTATGCAGTTCGTGCACTTGGAAAGCATTCTTATTCTCAGTAGGTTTCAATAAACATTCAAAATCAGCATAAATAAAAAAAGGAACCTTTTCACTCTTACTGTAATCTTCGAATTTGAGAATATTATTCTTACAATCAGGAAAATTTATTCGACAATCATTTAAATTTTTTTACAATCGCTTTCATTATCAAACCCAATCACTGATTTTTTCTTTTTTTTTTTTTTTTAAAGAAAGAGGAATCTTTATTATCAATAAACAATAATTTTTATAAAAGAATAATAATTATTATGATATTATTAAAAGAAATGTCATTATTTTTTTTTTTTCAATGAAATAACGTTGAACAAAGTGGATTAAAGAGAAAGGAAGAATAATGTATACGATATTATTTTTATTTATTTACACCTTATTCTATTTTCATACATCATCACAAAAAAAAAAATAATAAATTTTTTACATTACTTTACTTTTTTTGGTTTCTTCTAAATTTTGAGAAGAATTTTAAGAACATTTCTTTGTTGTACCTGTTCCTGTTGTTGTGGCTGCTGCTGTTGTTGCTGCTGTTGTTGTTGCTGCTATTGTTGCTGCTGCTGCTGCTGATGTTACTGCTGCTGCTGCTGCTTCTGTTGTTGATGCTGCTGCTGCTGTTGTTGCTGCTGCTGCTGCTGTTGCTGCTGCTGCTGTTGTTGCTGTTGTTGTTGCTGCTGCTACTGTTGTTGTAGATGCTGCTGCTGTTGTTGTTGTTGTTGCTCCTGTTGTTGCTGCTGCTGCTGATGTTGATGCTGCTGCTGTTGTTGCTGCTGCTGCTGTTGTTGATGCTGCTGCTGTTGATGCTGCTGCTTCCAAGCATGAATAAACACGTCTGGACAGTGAAAACTTCATATCAATTGGAGAAACCTCGTTTTGTAATTCTCGGACTACAAACAAAGAGAAAAGCTACAAGAACTGCAAATGCCAGTAGATTTGATCATTGTGAGATAAGTAATGTGAAACTTTTCTTAAATTCACAATATTATCCATACAACAATATGAATCTCGACATATATAACAATCAGTATACAATTCTCTATGATATGTATGCTAATTTTCAAAAATCATACTATGGAAGAGATCCGCAGCCGTTGCTGACAAAGCCTATGTTCATCAAGAATGCACCACTCATAGTTATTGACTGTTCACAACAAAACGAATCTCTCAAGAGCGCTTCTGTCGATGTACGTCTGGAGTTTGAGGCTAAAAAAGATTTTCCTGCTCACACTTCAGCATACTGCCTAATCTTACACGATCGCGTCGTTCAGTACAATCCTATCAGTGGGAATGTCAAGAAGCTTGTCTAGGCTGCACCAAAAAATGGAGTATGCAGTAGACATGACTGGTTTCAAGCAAACCGAAGAAGATTATATTCTAAAGGAAATAGCAATCATACCTCTTAACAAAAATAGTGATCCTGTTTTTCTAATATTCAAAAATCCCTTCTCATCGAAAAAACTCTCAGACAAAATGCAGAGGGAAAACAATTGGCTTAAACATAATTATCATGGTATCAGGTGGAAAACAGATGGACATAAATACTCTCAAATTGGAAACTTGCTTCGTGACGCTCTTCATGACGCATCAAAAATTTTTGTCATCGGTGCATTAAAACAAAAATGGCTTCAACGATTCAAATTTTCCGTCTACAACATTCAACAATATGGCTATCCATCAAAACCATCTTTCAAGTGCGTCACAGTTTGCACAAATCATAATCCAATCTACAAGACTGCCTGCGCACTTCACACTGTCAAACTTATGAAATTATTCTATCAGTCATGCAAACATTTGTAAGAAAAAATAAAATGAATAAATAAATAAAAATTAAAAAAAAAATAAATAAAAGTTTTCTCTCCTAATTTTTGAAAAACACACCTCCTCACATCTATCGAGGGTGAAAAGCCTTACGATTCATGACAAAATTTCCCTCACCAATTTTGAAAACTAGTGTCCACCTCCTTTTAGTACACTCCCTTTTTTTGGAATCTCGACTGTGAGAATGCGAGATTATCTCTTCTAACAAGAAAAGATCTTGGAGAAAATCTCACTCTGAATTTATTTAGGACTTCTAAGAAAATTGCTGTGTATCGGTGCGAGAGGCATCCGTGCGTTCTCTACAAAATCCAATCAGATATCTCTGCAAATGATTTTTATACAGCAGTGTTGTCTCTGGGAAAGTGAAAGGGATAGTACCTGTGGGATTTGTATGTATAGTCAGCGGACAATATTTTCTAGCTTCGCGTTTCTCAGTCAGAAAACACCTGTGTGCGGGTCTTCGTCCTTATCTGCGTGAGGATCGTATTGGAAATGTGAGGGATAGTACCTATGCAATCTGTCCGCGCAGACGGGGGACTAACGTATCACAGTCGAAAGGAAAAACACATGTCGCTGGAAGCTGTATACATCTGCGTGGGATAGTTTGTATACGTATCCCAGAATTATCTACGCGAAGTTTGTATAAGGAGCATTTCTCGCATACATTCCGTAAAGAAGAGGAAAACACCTGTGCGAGGGTCACCGTCTCTACCTGCGCGAAGGAGGAGGAGCATGAACCCACAACTAAATTTTTTTTCGGGACACGGAGAAGGAAAGATTGGGTGTTACCGACGTAGGTTAGCTGAAATACAAACTTCTATAGGCGAGCATCTGAGCGCTACGGTTTTGGAAACCGGCAGCGTAGGCTGCGAGCACGACTATTAAATGGGATCGATCGGGGCCGCTTTCCTCACCCCCAGCCGGTTACGGCTGATTAATTGGTGAGGCCCGGAACAGATGAAAACTTGGGAGCGTTTCTCTGTGGCCAGTTTGCCCTAGGGAGATGCGTCGTCTGGAAGGGTAGCCTGCTTTATGATAGTGGCTCGCTTGTATTTCGGGGACAGCTAACGTACGAAGGAGGCATTTTAGATTTCGTAGGGTTATATTTGGTTGACAATGTTCGCGGATAGTTGTAATATAATTTGTAATTGCCGTTCTCGGCGTAGGTTTTCTCCTCGTAAGACAATACGTTGAGTTTTCCCTACGTCACAGACTTCGGTCTGGACAAATGTGGGAACGGCGAGCGCGCGATTTGTGTATATTTTTTCGACTGCAGAGAGTGTGCAGGACAATGGTCGAGTTGTACCGCGCACGTGAGACCACGCTATTTTCGGGTTCGAGTTTTATGGCTTTTCTTCGTAAGAAAAGTACGTAGGCTCGAATCCGAATCTCGAGTACGCGCATCTGGCCAGCATAGCATCGGCTCAAGCGTGGGCCCGCGCTGTTGAGCCGAGTTGTGCGGTGCGGATGTTGGGCTCGGGTTTTATGGCGGGTCGGATTAGCGCGGGCGGCGGGGACAGCTTCGACAACGAGTGCTTGAGCGGCTTTGTTTTGTAGTTTTTGTGTTGACCAATGTGAAGAAGGGAAATTTGGGATTTCCCGGCAATTGTAAAAACGATCGGCGACTAGCGGTGGGGTCGAGCGTCTATCGTCTGCGAGGGGGCTGCGGCGAGTCAGTCGAGAGCTGAACTCCGAGCAGTGCGCTTCGCAACTTTATTTGAATAACGTTTTTATTTTTTCTGATTTCATTTATATTTTGAACATTTATCCTTCTTCGCAAATTGCGCAAGAATACTCTCGTGAGTATTAACATTGGGACTTATACGTACTACGGTTACTGGCTCACTTTGAGAGGGGGAAGAATTCTCGGTCGCTAGGGGAGGGAAGGGAGGGATCGACACTCCCTCTATCTAAAAATACACAGCTCGGATTCTGGCTCACACTGAGAGAGGAGGGGATGAGCCAGAATCCGCATGAGCCAGTATGCCTATAGCCTATCTACTAAGGGTCATAAGATGTTCGCCGATGTAGAGCACGCTGTTGTTTACTCTATGGATCGAGACTTGGCAGGTGTTCGGCGCTTAAGTATTAGACACATTCATTTTGTCGAGAGGTACACTAGCGGTAGCGCGCAGGTTCTTTGATAAACGCACGATGATGCACAATCACGAATAATCGAGCACAATAGACAGATTCGCAAGAGTTTGTGCACACCACGCAGCTCCGAAACACCACTGTTTTATGCTATGTTTATATTTACACAAGGCTAGGCCTACTCTGCTGCTGCGTGTGCCTCTGTCCTCTCAAACTGATTCACATTTGTAAACGATGCAAAAAAAACTAGATAAAGATAACTAGACAACTTCTAGTTTGAAAAATCTAGTCCTTTTTCCTCAGAATCTTTGTGTAGATAAGTAGATGATTACTCCGTGCGTTCGGCTTTCTGCAACTGCGATTCGTTTCGTAATTAGGTTAAATAGCAAATTTAAAGTATAATAGGGTCGCGCTGCTCCCCGACGGCACAGTGTATAAAAACTTATACTTGCCATCGGGGCGCTATTGCGTCCCTTGATACTAGTACTGCCTATCTTGCGGATCGTTTGCATTTAGTTCAAACCATGCAGTCAAAGTTGTGTTTAAGTTTTTATTAATCAACTCTTCTTCTGATCCTTCCTTAAAGAATACAAACTGTTCATTTTTTAAATGTGCAGCTAATCAGTAAATTACGTGTGATAAAACGAACATTGCATATCGCAGTAGACGATACATTGCTTCTGGAGGGCTCACATATATTCTATTTACCCTGGTAGAAAAAGTCCGATTAAAACTGGGTAAAAACCTAAGAACTAGGTAGTTAAAATGTATAAAACTGTTCACATTTCACATGGCTGAAAATTGCCGGTAACTACCCATTTTTAATGAGATAGAAATATGCTTTGTATAAGTATTGATAATTTAACGAATTTGAGTGGAATACAATAAATAATTGTCAGTATTTAGGCGTTACATAAATAATGCTCTTAATTTCAGCAAATAACGCTGTCTGTGCACATCGTATAATAACGTTCGAGTGGCTTAAATGGCTAAGGCGCGTGTCAATACCTCACTTCAACGGAAATTCCAACAAAGCGTGTTTTTTGGGCATATGTTATAATACTAAATAAAGAGAAATATAAAAAATACGATACGCGATTTAACACGGTCATATGGGATGGCCATTAGAGTTTTGAATAATACCACTTGGAAATGACACAAGTATATAATTTTTTGATGACCAACAAAAATGATTTTTAATTTTTCAACTCTCAAAGTTTGAAACCATGTTATAACGCTTTTTATTTAGAAATTAATGAAAATAATGATGAAATAATTCGTTTGAGATACACTTGGCAACGCCGCATTGCAGAGAGAGTGACGACAGAGAGCGCCACACTCGGCGGCACTTTTGAATGCACGTGAATACTCGATCGAAACTATAACGAACTACGATAATAGGAAGCGTGGTGCGATATAAATAATTATTTCTCAATAAAAAATCTTGTAAGCCTTCGTAGTATAATGCAATGAAAATCAAAGTAAACATTAATAATTTTTTATGAAAAATTTATTTGTACAAATGCTTTCGCAATAACACTTTTTATAAAACTGTAGTATCACATAAAGAATGATCTAATTTCTAATACAACTTTAATCGTTTAATACTTCGTTATTGGGACTAATTGCTTGGGTAACTGATTCTAAATGATTAAGAATAGGGCTTAAAATACTTTTTTTTTTTTAATAATTGTCGCCGATCCATTCTCTTTGCTCTGTAAAAGCTCTGTAGCACAGTCTTTACCTTTTTGGTACGCATTAATCAACTTTTGATAATCGAAATTTAATTCCGATAATCTTTGCAACATTGCTTTTGAAACAACATCTTTCAAGGGTAAGAACGTATCTTTATTAGTTTTACTACGCTCCTTCTTATCAATATATTTACATATATCAGCAAAAGTTCCATTGATAGCTAATAAATCATGAATGCTTAAGAATTTTTTCGACAGTTTTTCTAGAATTTCAATATCAAACATCGCATCATGAGCTTCTACACAGGATATTTGTAATTTGCACGACGCTAAGGTCGTCAGTTTATGATTTTCGACATCTATGATTTTTGTGAAGCCTTTACGTGAAGCCTAAAATTATATTTTGAAAATCACTAAGTAAATCACAGCTTTTGACTAATACTACTAAACTCCTGGAATCAAATTCACAGTTATGAGTAACCAAAATACATTTTCTCCCTGTTTCTCAAAAACTGTAAAACGTCGGATACAACAACAGATTTGCTTTTTGTTATAACTTGCTGTCCATTTTTGTAGAGGTTTTTATTGATTCGCGTCGAATTATGAACTTCTGAAAATTTCGCATTAATTGGACGCGTTGGCGTGATGTAATAACTGTAACATGTGACGCCAGATTTCAAAGCTATTTGTAATAATTCATCTTTGAACATGTCAAAACCTCCCGTTTCCAAATCAAAGAAAACGATTGCCTCGTCTGTCGTGTCGAAAATTACTGATTTATGGAGTTCGTTCGCATCTTGACTAGGAATAACTTCAATAGAATTGTCATTAACACAGGGGCTATCCGTAGTTACAGATTCTTGTGTATCAAAGAGAGACATATGACTACTATATGAAACTCCTTCTCTCTTTTCTTTTCGGTGTTTCAGTTGAAAGCGTGCTTGTGTAAGTTCAATGCGCCTTCTTTTTACATACACACATTTTTCTCGTACCTTACGTTTTGAAGCACGTTCGTTAGTGCGTTGAATGCGTTGTGCAAGTCGACTCGTAGTTTGCAACCCCAAAGAATGAAAAATACTATTAATATAGGCTTCCCCGTAATTTTTCTGTACTACTGTACAAGCAAATCGTAATCGCATGACTCACTAGTGCTATAACATATTCTTTTGGGAGCCTTACTGCTCATTGAATTATTGAGTCTTTCATTGGCCTGTGATGATGCTGCCATTAAAAATTTCGTAGCATTCTCGGCAAGTCTATCAAATAAAATTTGGAGCTCATTGAATAATACTGTATTCTTTAAGTGCAAGCCTATATAATTTTCTTTATCTTCTTTAGCTTTACACCACGTTCCACAGTTCTCATGCCGATCGAATGCATGATTTGGTATATTTTTAATAGCAGTTATCATTTTTTCCAGATCGCCAACATTTTGCGTTACAGCGTAACTAAAATATTTTTTTATAGCACTGCGTGACTTAAATTCGCTTATACCGCACGCTTTTCCGTGGCGTATGTAGCGTTTTCTGGCACAGTGCAGACGACAATTCTAGTGAATCACACACGCGTATTTCACGCTGGTGTTTACTATAATAGTTTACTAGATATAAAAATTAATGAAAAAAACCAGTTATATCAGGAAAATGCATCATGTTCTATGTTAACGTTATTTTTTTTCATTATATTCACACTGACGACATTTTCGGTTAAACGTTGTGTAAGACAATACCATTCCGCTACGTTCTCCAACCAAGCAACCATATCCATTTAAACTATCATAACTATACCCATTTGAACGTTGACTCCATCCGAAATCAAAAGAAGCAAACAACCTCACAACTTCGACCTCTTTACCATTTACAAGCTTGGAATAAACAAGAAAGTCCTCGGGTGTTCCAGGTGGCCTGTATAAATATAAAAAAAAGGACGACATGACATATTTTTGTATACTGAAAGATTCATGATTTCAATTATACTGTAGCATAATTTATTGTTTTTAACTTGAAATAATCATATAAAAATACAATTGTTATGTTGTTGTAAAAAAAAGTTATAAAAATCTGATTTAGTGCATGATTACAATCATAAATATCAGTCAGTTATTGCTAAATATAAAAATCATCGTAGATATATTTTGAATTGATTACAAAATATTTGATAGAATATATTGTCGGTATAGACTCACAACACTTGTTTAAGCTTGTCTTGATTTTCTAAAGTCAATGCTCGCTCAAGTTCAACAGCATGAAAACAACTAGTGTTTGCTACATTCTCGATGAAAGGACCAACTAATCTCTCTTGATTTTTGAAATTACTTTTTGATAAAACAGGTATTTCAAATGTGCTCAAAAACGTATCAGCTTGAGTGTGACCTACGCCTGCACGTATTGCTCCTGTAAATAATCATTTTAAAAAATTGAGTTATCTTTAAACAGCATAGTATTAGGTAACTTTGCATTTCTTTCGAAGACTTTTCTGCTACTGCCGGGAATGACAATCAAGGGTCCACTTTCTATTGACTGCACATTACTACATGCATCACACTCGACTTTGAAATACGAACCCATCCCTTGAATTGTTTCATCCACGATGTCACCAATGTGCAAAATATTTTGACAATTGCGGCAGAACATTTGTTTTGATATGTGCTGTATGACAACAACGCGATCTCCTTCGACGGAGCATTTTGAGGTTATCTCAGTCGTCTCCTTTTCACGCTCTTTCGGTACTCACACATCTTCCTTTATTCTTACTACCAATCTGCGATCGGCGTAACATATGTTCATAAACTTTTTTGGAAACATATTTTCCTTTCCAATGATACCTTTCGGGAGGCATTGCACTTGATAATAAACACTACCTATACCTAAAGGCTTAGTGCATAGAAAACGAACGTTTCTATATCGTATCAACCACCGAACCACGTAACTCAAACACGTGCGACAGCGTTGCCAAGTTTCGACTAAACGTCGATAATGAAGGTAACTACTGAAGACCAAAAGATCCAGGGCAACGTCCTTAACCAACTCGGTGCGAGTCTGCAATATGTCCTCACTGGAAATGTCATCCAGGAAGGTTATAAGGCAGGACGGAGTTTGAAAGGGAGATGTAGGATAGGACCTCGTGCAGGGCAGAAGTTGAGGAATAAAAAGGTATACGATTGGGAACTACTTCCACACAGAGGTGGTGGAAGGCCCCCGCCAGTTGGTTCGAAAGGCTGCGGCGCTAATAGATAAATAAAAAAAAATAATTTTCTGATTTTCCGTAAAAGCTATGGAGTCATGCTAGCAAATTGTGTAAGGAGTTGCCTTTGATTACTAATTGTGATATTCTATGGTTACATTTACGTAGTTTATGATTCGGATCGTTTGTCCAATTTTAATATGGAAGTTCACACTCCATATTTAGTTAGTATTTTAGATTTTGGTTTGTTTTGACTTTTCAATTTTAAATTTTAAATTGTATTGCATATATTGTTGATGCATAATAATACTGTTTAATAGTTATTATTTTTCTCTAATTATCCTGCCTATAAAGTACTTCAATGAAATGATTAGATAAGTGATTTATTATAAATTATGTACGGGACAAGACTACATCAAGGTTCAAAAATAAACTGTGAAAACATTGTTGATCAGATATTATAACTTTATTGAAATCTCCTAACAATCGGTCCTGGTGTGACCTCCTCTCACAAGTTGTCGCCGAGAACTGACGATCTACTCATTAAACGCCGCCGAAAACTCGGGCCCGCTAAAATAAAGACGCTTTCCCGAGGACTACCGAAGGGACTCGAAGCAGTGCGCGCGCTCCTCTATATCTATAGCTATACACACGCAGTCATGTGCCCGCGCGAACGCCTCCCGCCAATCGACTCTCTGGCCTGGCAGTCACAGATCGGCCCTTTAGCCTCTC
>QLSS01000554.1:0-41790 GCA_024372645.1 Trichomalopsis sarcophagae | reverse complement strand
GAGAGAGAGAGAGAGAGAGAGAGAGAGAGAGAGAGAGAGAGAGAGAGTATAGTTAAGTATTGCATAGTCTGACTCCACCGAGCCTAGTATACAGTACAGTATGTGCTTAGAGTATTTACGCGAGGCATGCGCACTATGCTAGCATTAGCTCGAGCTTGTGTCGTTGCACGAAATCCTTGTCAACGAGTAGATGGCGCGACTAGTACTTTTCTATGTATTACGACTGTATAAATTCACATATTACAACACGCCTCCTGAATTTTAGAGTCATGATATTTTTACATTATAATTCGATACATTTGTGTTACATGAGTTTTGATTTCTCATGCAATTCGTCATCGCATTTTAGATTAATTGAATTAAGAGCATTTCTAGTGAACTTGACTTTTACAACTGAACTCAGCAATTATTACTTTGAACTTGGATTTTACAGTTGAACTTGGCGATTATTATTTTGAACTTGGGATTTTGTATAAACGCTTTAGATTAGTCTTAAACCTTTTCTATTGTTTAGGAACTTTGTATTATCCAGAAGATCTTTGTGAAGATGTCTGCTAGATTATATTTTGAGTCAACTTCGATTTCGCCCATTTCGTAATTTTCTGAATTTAGCAATCGCGATTGCTCCAGAATTATCTTCGTATATAGTTGTAGGATCATATAAATCTATATCAAAGATTTAGTTAACAAGTTTCTTATAAATAATATTTCAGAGACTGCTTCGAATAGAGTAACGTACTCTGCAAATGTCAAACATATTGTTACCGCACCTTGTTTGTGGGTTTTCCAAAAGATTACATTTCCAAATAAGCGAAATCAGAATCTACCATACAATCTAGTACTTCGCTTTTTATATTATTACAATATGTTAGTTGTAAGTCTTTAGTCTTGTACAAATATTTTAAGACTCGCATTGCATACTGATAGTCAGTTTGATCATCCGGCCTTGTGCCTAAGCTTATATATAATAATTCACCAATCAGATTTCTATACTTAATTGTTTCACCTATTTCGCTAGCTTCACCTAATTTTAAGTTTGTCTTCATTAGAGTATCATATTGTAACTATTGAATGTATATGCAAGCTTCAAGCAAAATAAATGCAATTCCGTTTAGCAGAAAAATAAGAATAGAATATTAATTATAACTCAAGTGAATACAACTAGGAAAACTAGAGACAACAACCAAGTAAGCGCAGTTAATCTTGCAAGGGCTGTCGCTCGACTGACTGTCCAGCGCATGTCGCAGAAGCTGTCAGATATTCCGAAATGTGGTAAGGATTATCCCTACCCCAGGCCCTTTGGACTTCGACAGCGTCGTCGTCGGGTCCGCCTCCGTGTCGGCGATAGGTTTATATTCCTGCGTAGGACAGAAACCTTCGGCGTGCAATAAAAGAGAAAGCAATAAATGTGCGGTCGGAAATTAGAAGTACATCATTTTTTAACAATAACGGTTTAACTTTTCCCAAGAGATTGGATAGTCAGTCGGTTTCAGGATCAGGATAGGGAAAAGGAGAAAAAAGAGTCTGTTTTTATATTCTCAACAATAACAAAATATATTTCTTAATTAAACAATAGCATTCGGAATCAGTTGTTAAATCCCGGCTGAAACGGAAATCAATTATGCGTCTGGTTAAAAATACTTCGCCTTTACAAGTAGAATTGTTTAAACTAACGCGGTCAATAATTTACAAGAACATATACGCGATTTCGTTACAAGAATGATTCGGTGTTCGTAGCTGTGGTGTATCAGTTCGGTGGCGGATTTCAATTTTAGAAATTTATTCGGTACGGTGGAGTCGTGTGCGCACGGCTACGCCGATCCGGATGTGTCGTGTACCAACGATCTCGACCGCTCTGTGTGCGCACAGTAACAACCGGGATAGTGTCAAGGTGTTTTGAGGTTATCCCTTGGATTTGTGGAGTCGTGAGAGCACGGCTTCACAAATCTTCGTCGCTCGTCTCGTTCTTCTCTTTATCCTGTGTGCACACAGAGATACAGCGACTCGTGAGATGTCGGCCTAAGGCTGGCTTTGTTGGTTAGGAATTTACTTTTGTTTCACCAAGACTTGCGCGCAAGACCGGGCGAATCGCCGGTAGAACTATTGTTACTCAATTTACCTTGTAGGCTCATAGTGGCAGAGGGTGGCAGCAATGTGTCGGAATGTAGGTTAGGATTTTACGGTGGCACCGGGTATTGCCCACGTGTGCTCACGATGGCAATTCGGAGTTTCGGGTTTTGGTTCGTCTACCAAACCGTCACGTGGGCTCACGAGACGTTTTCGTCGGCGTAGGTCTATCTCTCGCTGTTCCTTGTAGTAACGTGTGCGTATAGGTGCGTTCACGGCGCATCGCTTGCGCCGCTCACGCCGCCTGGCGCATCCTCGCTGAGTAGCTCTCCGGCTGCCGCACTCCGTGCTCGTGCGGACTCGTCTTCGTTCGTTGCGCGCTCGCTGCGCATGCCGCGTCTATTGCGGCCGCCTTCACACGTATTTACATGTGCAAGACTCATATCTCGCTACAATATAGTTTGGCATTTTCTAAATTATATTTATCAGCTAAAGATTCAATATACTTAGTCTGACTCAAAGTCAATTTATATCTATTATGATTGTAATCAACATCAATACCAATGTATTGGCTAACTTTTCCCATATCTTTCATTGCAAATATTTTCATTAGAGTAGATTTGACTTGTTTTATTTTGTTTTTATCTTTGCAGCAAATTAAAAGATCATCTACAGTGACTAATATGTATATTGTATCTTTGGTTGAATTATTTATAAATAAAGAATAATCATAATTACTTCTAATAAAGTTTGGGCGTTCTCTGAGCCAATAGAGTGCCATATGCAATTTGCAAACTTTATTGTCTCCTGTTTCATAACCTTTAGGTTCATTGATATATACTTCTGTTTTAACACAACCATTCAGAAAGGCTGTTTCTACATCCATTTGTTCTATGTACAAATTATTTTTGCAGCTGTATGACAATAAAATTTTCAAAGTTTGCATTTTACCTCCAGGTGAATAGACATTATTAATGTAATGTGGTTTACATAAATGAAATGAGTTACTGGATTTCCATATCTGTTTACAGGACTTTTCTTTCTATTGAATTTTCTTTGCCCTTTTAAGCTTGAATTATCATTTTCGGCAATATAATATTAATTTTGGATTCATTTTTCAATATCTCACGTTCGTTCTACCTTTGTAAATCTGTTATCTTCCAAATCTATGTATTTTCATCAAGTTTTTCTAAGCAAATAATTCTAGTATTTTCTTCAACTACTTGGTGAAGAGAGCTCGCAGATGTTCTAGGTGTTTCTCGGGACCGTTGGACGCTGTCGAGGTACGCGCGTGCGAACGGCAGGTTGCGCAGCAGGTGGTCCATGGCGCGCTGGAGGGATTGCGCGGCGTTGCGGAGCCCGAGCAAAGATCGCGTGAACTCGAAGAGCCCGAAAAGCGTTGTTATGGCGGTCTTGTGGATGTCCTTTAGCGCGATGGGCAGCTGATAGAAGGCCTTCTTCAGGTCGATGACTGAGAAGATGTTGCCTCGTAGCTCCAGCAGAAGGTCCTCTATGGTGGGAAGCGGGTACCTGTCGGGTATCGTGCGGCTGTTTAGCTGCCGATAGTCGCCTGTAACGCGAAAGCTGCCGTCTGGATTCGGCACGAGGCGTAATGGACTGGCCCATGAGCTATCGGAAGCGCGGGCAATCCCCATCTCTATGAGTGCTAGGAATTCGGCGCGGGCGGCTGAAAGATGGACGCCTAGAAGCCGTCGAGGGCGCGCTGCTGCTGGGTGTCTGGTCGTGAGAATGTGATGGACGGCGGCGAGGTCGGGCAATACGATGGAGGTGCTGTACGGCGTGGCGAGGTCTTGAAACTCGCGCAGCAGGTCGCCAAAGAGACCCTCAGCGAACTCAGTCGAGATGTTGATGGCGACGGAGTGGACTTGAGCTGGAAGGATAGACCCAGAGGTACGGTGGACCTTGTCCGTGTCGCAGAGGGACTGTTTCTTGAGATCCACCGCTAGGCCGAAGTGCGCGAGGAAGTCATCGACTAAGATCGGGACCTCTGGCTCCGGGGTGACAAGCTGATCGGCCAGTGTAGACAGTTCGTCGAGAGATGTTGCTTTGAGGACGCGGCACATCCGTGCGGCGTAAGGTGGAAGCCGGTCCAGCCACATGACCTTGAGGGCGTCATCCGAGATAGTGACCCCTGCGAGGGACTTCATGTATCGGAGAAGTTGAGATGGCGTGCGACCGTTGAGACGGACCTCGTTCAGGAGCTGGTGTAGCTTGCGATCCGGAGAAACAGCGAGGCGTTGCAGGATGCCGTCCTTCAGCGTTTGGTACTTGTTGGAGGATGGTGGCAAGAGGATCACATCTGAGACCTCCTGTGCGACATCGGGGAGAAGACTGGCTATGAGCTAGGTGTAACGGTTGCCGTCGGAGAACACTCCATACGCTTCGAAGATGGCTTCAACGTGGGCGAACCAGAGCACCGGGTTTGTGTGCCAGAAGGATGGTAGGTTGCAGTGAGCGTCGTTATCGGCGTTTGGCTGCGTTGGCGGTGCTGGGAGACCTGAGCCCGCTGGTGGGCGCCCGAACCCCGCTTGATAGGCGGAGGCGCCTAGACCGGTTGGCGGGACGCTCCAGTTGAAATGTCCAGTTCGCCGAGGTATTGGCGGAGCCGCTTGGTTGGACTGGTTGCGATTGGAACCTGCAGAATCGCGCTCGGAGCCTGACAGCTAAAGATGGGCTGCTGAATCGCCGAGTTGGCGATGATTCGCCTGGCGCAATTGCTCGCTCGGGACCGCCTGCTATTGGAACGTCGCTAGGGAATTTTGTTGCACAATCTCCTCGAGGTGCTGCGTATCTTCGATGTGTGGCGAAGTCTCCATGTTGTTCCGGGAGTGCTGTTGTTGAATAACTCTGAGCGGGCTCCTCTGAATCATTTTGGCCGTTGCACTCGAGAAATTCCTCGCGCGACGCTCCGCTAGGCGCTGGGAGAACCGAGAGGACGAGCGCAGGACGTAAAGCGCGGTTCATTCGCGCCAACGCCCCCGTTTTGCAGAAGCCGCGCGGGTAGCGGCGCCAGTTGGTCGCTTTTAGAGGTCCGCGCGCTGGATTGACGAGATGCGGAGAGAGGCTACTCCGAAAGATGTCTAACTTGGCTAGCGACGCCGATGACGTGGCGTGGGTATCAAAATGGCCGCAGCTCGAATCGGATAATGGAAGGCCGGGATCCAAAATGGCCGCTTCGTGGCGCGCGATGTTGATGACGTGGCGTCGGAGCTGCGTTGGCTGGCTGGAGAAGCGCGAAGGTGATGGTGCTGCCGGAAAGGAAATTTCGCAAGGAAGCGAAATAAAGAGCAACTCGCTCCTCGCAAACGAATCTCCCTTTTTGCTCTCGTGGCTTGGCGCGCGGTTGTTGACCGCGATGTGGCGCTGCTCCGAAGGATGCCTCAGGTTCTGCGCTTGCTCCCTCGATCGGCGGGTAGGGAATGCAGCCTGATAAGAGACCTGTGAGGAATTAGGAGTCAGGGAGGAAAAGCGCCGTCACGGGTTGTAAACCGACCGCGTGTGGTGTGAGGAAGCCGGATTAAAAATCGGTATAAGGAAATATATAAAAACACCGTCACGGGCTGTACAGAAGACGCCGTGAGGCATAGAAAACCGGGCTAAAAGAAAACCGGTAGAGAGATATAAAAGGCGCCGTCACGGGCTGTAGATGAGCTGCCGTGAGGCGTAAATGCGTTGATGTATAGAGATATTGATCAAACGCAATAAAAACTCTAGATAGAGTGGTTAAAAGGCCGGCCGTCGGGTAGTACGAGGAAAAGTCGTGCTGAGCTGCGAAATGAGGGCGATGCTCGGTTGTGGATAAAATGGCGCGGCGTCGAAAATGGCACCACGCGATGACTTTCAAATTACGAATGTTCGAAGTCGGGATCACCACTTTGCTGGGCAAGGAGTTTGCGCTAGCTTATTCGTGAGATACTAGGAACGGGATCACTGAGAATGTGCTCAATGAAGACACAGAATGTAATTAGAAATAAGACTGTATTTTCTGAACTTAGGCTAGAAGCGACTTCCTAGTTAGGCGGACAGGCTGTGACTGATCGCACCTTGCGATCAAGATACTCTCGCGCCTGCTACGCCGTGGTGGTTCGCCAGGGGGCGCGATAACCCGGAGCTGACTAGAGGGGAGCCCCCGCTTTAGGTGAAGTCCTGCCTGGGGACCAGCGTCTGCTTACGACGGCTGCAGTGGTGGTGCGATGTTGGAACCCCCACATTTATGCTGTTGCAAGTTTTAAACACCTAATCTAATCAACACAAAAATATAGTTATATTTATTATTTTATACAGATTATACGCATACTGCATATATTAATAATAATTTTATGTATAATTGTATTTATCAATAGAATTAGAGCAGACCACTATAATCTAGCTGCCTCATTATTTCGGAGAAATATAGTCACCGAGGACAAATGTAAATGCGACAACACACTGGGAGATATTACCCATGTAGTATGGCATTGCCCGTTGTATGGTCCTCAGAGAACTACACTTATTGAAAAACTAAGAAAAATTGGTTTCCGGCACCATACAGTATAGAATCCTTCATCTCAGAACCAAACATCGAGGCATGCCTTCGTATCCACTAATTCCTAAAAGATCTTGTATTTCGATTTATTCACTGTATATTATGTTTTTGCTTTTCATTCTCTTTTTAATTTAACCATATACTATGTATACCAGAAATTTTGTTTATAATTAAAACTGTTTATAAAACATACATTTAATTTCTAGACCATATTTCAGATACTTCTAATAAGTTTGGTTGAAAAAAAATGTAATGTCTCAAAAATATTAACTTCCAACAAAAGTAAACGGTTAGCCGAGTTTGATTTATTCTATATTACAGTGCATGTCAATAATAGTACGTAACATAATAATTTCGATTTAAACAAAATTTCAGATCTAAAAAGAAATATGATCAATCGAATAAAGTAAATTATAGTATACTAAATAATATAAGTTATACAATATTATAGTAATATTACAATATTATTTTATTCATAATATAACAAACACAGAATTGTTGGAGTCAATTAAGTTCTGAATCAAATAATCGCTAACTAAAAACTTAACCCTTTCGTGCACATAAGAGTTACAGCTATGGTGCGGGGAAACTGTTTATATTTCATAGGGTTCCGAGCCGCGCTGAATCCGAATCCGAAGTCAGGTTTTGAAAATTCAAGATGGCGGATCCAATATGGCGCATACGGTCTTAGTTATAGCACATACCTTCGGAAATGCAAGAAAGATCTTCTACACATTCATAGTAGACCTTCCATGCACCTTTTCACAAATACCCTGAGCATTATTTAGATGTTCACTAATGAATCCCGTGCTGATTCATTACTTTGAATAAATATTCATTTCAGTTTTTTGAAAAAATTCAATTCAGCGATTAGTAGGCGTCAAAAATTTGCAAGAACACTGATTTCATCTTATGATGTCATTTTCATGCTCAGAATAACTTTCTCCCTGTGAATTTATTCCGATCCTTCTAATTTGATTTTGTTCATAGTATTGGATAATTACGCTTCTCGTCAACGCGACTGAATACCTATAATACGCATTTTGCTGAGACTATTGTATAACATTTTTCTTCGTTTTCTCCAATTCGTCTTACGGTTATTGGATAACAAATTTACAAAGCTTGTTTAGCAACCCATTTTCAATATTTAGTGTCAAGTGCAATCCTCGGGATTTTCATAATGTTTCAATATTTTTGTAACGAATGACGAGTGTCAGTGTTGCAATTAAGATTCTCAATTGATCAAATTGAGTTCTTATCGAAAAAAAACTTAGAATATATTTTCATAAACATGGCCAAGAGAGCCCGTAGCAAAAAAGATCTTCCAGTCAATCCCGAAGAGTCGGATTTTAGTTCAGATAAATTCACTGACGATGCAGATGAATGTGATTCATCAGAATTGGATGACTCAGAAAATGATGACAGTGATTCTTTGAATTCAGAATGGACTCAAAATGTAGGCAATTTTAGTGTAGATTGGGACTTTTTTGATTCACCTTCAACTATCAACATACTTTCAATACCGAAGAAAAATGTCGAATCATTTTTATTTTCTCAAATTTTCACGACTTCGCTTTTAGACAGTGTAGTAACTGAGACTAATAAATATGCATTTCAAAAAAAGAGTAAGAATTGGCATGATACGAATAATGAAGAAGTTTCAGCTCTCTTAGGAATGTGGATTCTGATGGGTATTCACAAATTGCCAAGAGTAAGAAATTATTGGAGTTCAGATCCATTTCTCAAAGTTGATTGTGTTGCAAATATTATGCCTTATACTCGATTTTCTAAGCTGACGGAAATGATACATTTCAATGATAATGATTTTATGCTCCCAAGAACTGACCCTAACTACGACAAGCTCAACAAAATCAGACCGTTGATTAATCATATCAACCAAACAAGTAATAAGAGTTATAACACCTCAAAGACCGTTTCTGTAGATGAGTCAATGATCCCCTTCTCGGGACGGTCCTCTTTTATTCAGTACATGCCAATGAAGCCAATAAAACTAGGGTTCAAAGTCTTGTGTTTGGCTGACTCTTCTACTGGTTACGTGGTCAAATCTGAGGTATATACTGGAAAAGCAAGAGATGGGTCGAAAAATCCGCTTGGAGAACGTGTAGTTCTGAACTTAGTATCGAATATTCTGGGGGTTGGATATTTGGTAGCTTTCGATAACTTTTTCAATTCCTTCAACTTGGTTGAAGAGCTTCTTGATAAAGGCATCTACTCAGTCACTACAAAATCTTTATAAAATTATATATGAAGTAAAAACAATTCAGATATTAAAGCGATACATAATGTTGAAGGAAGCTACGTGCCAAAGAATTGGCAGCGGTTTTTTAATAGAACGTATAGTACTTTTCATCTGAAAATCGGAACTGATGCGCATGCGCGTTTAGCAAATATGGCGGCCGCGAGATGTCGCTAGGGTATGCACGGGAAATAAAACCCGCTAGCGGTAAGAAGTTAGCTTAGTTAGTATATAAGTCCGTTTAGCAACCTTGTTGTAACAATTGCGAGCGTATAAGCATATGTACTGCGAATTGCGAATATGTATAATAATTAAGCGTTTAGTTGTAGGAAATGTATCTAGGTTAGTTTAAGGTCTCTAAAAATCAATTGCGGCGAGTGAATCGATCATGTTCTCTGAATGAAGTGCGTTAGAAGAGTAACCCTCCATAACCATAAAAATTTAGAGCCATATAATAATTGAAAATAATTTTTCCACTATATGCATTTTTATATTCAATTTAGTCAGGGTAAAAATTACTACTCAGTATAGTAATATTTATAGTTTTATAAAATTTACTATTCCAGTATAGTAAAATTTACTATAAATTTCTCTCAGTGTATTAATGTATGTCAAAATGACGCATAATTCAACGCATTCCAACTTATTCAGATCCACAATATTTTGTATTATTTTTTAATTGCTCCTTCAGCAAAATAATCGAGATTGAAAATATTTAAAAAAACATGAACATTGTATATTTAAATAATATTTTATCTATTGGAACTATAAATTTAGTTGGAGGAAGCTACGTGCCAATGAATTGGCAGCGGGTTTTTTTACGTAACGCTGTAACTGGAGTAAAAAAGCAATAATCAATTAAAAAATTTGGATTTAATTATTATTCTATAGCATCTCGATCCCTTTCTTTGGGTTGTTTGTGATACCAATTAGTTTCAAAGATATTAAGCTTCAAAATTTTGTTTCTCACCCTATGTATACTTTGCATAATTGAAAACTGTATCGCTTATATCTCTAGCGTCGTTACCTGGTTCCATATTCTATAAGGAGTTAGTGAAAGTTAGAATGAGACTGGCTTGGTGAAAACCATAGCTCTGTGAGAGCCGCCTATTGAATTTACACATACTGTTCTCATTGTCATCGTTCTCACCGAAGTAGTATCTTACTGTCACTCTCACTAACTGCTTGTGGAATACGGCCCCAGTGACGGGTAGGTTAAGTAATTTTAACTTCAACGTGCGAGTAAATGGCAATTGGCGTTCGCCGCTACTACCTCAGACATACATTGTATAAAAAATATTTATAACATTTATCGCACCAATACTATTGAAATGTCACCATTCAGAGAATTTGTAAATAATAAATATGCATCACGTGTTCAACAAGACGTATCTGAATTCATAATGGATATTTCAACAAAATCTAATATTCTGAATCACGATGTAAAACATCAAATAATTACAGAAATATATTGTCCTATCTGTAAATATACAAAAAAGAAATTACAGATAACATAATTATAACATTAGCCATACCACAAATCGACCAAAGCAAAATATATAATTTAAAAGAATTAGTAGATTATAATTTCAATAATTGGAGAATATTAGATTGAAAATGCAATAGACAAAAATGTGATGGTATATTAAAACAAAAACTAAATTTGAAAGTCGAAAAAAATAAAATTTTGATTTTACAATTATTATTATTCAATATAAATGAATATAACAATATTTTAAAATTAAATAATCTTAAAATAACAAATATTCCTAACACAAATATCAATATTAATGATAAGGTATATAAAATTACAAATGCTATATTCCATCATGTCAATAATATCAATTCAGGACATTACACGAATATGTTGAGGAAAAATAATAAATGGATAAGGGTCGACGACTTGAATATAACAAAACAAAATTGGCCTAGGTACATCAAAGGTGCTTATCTTGTTCTATTAGAAGAAATATAATTCATTAAATAACATGCATTTATCAATAATTGAAAAATAATTTTAAATAAAATCAAAAATAAAGTGGATTAGGTCTTTTCGCATAATATTATGCATTATATTGCGCTCTTTATCCTGTTGCAACAAAATATGTCATTAATATAAATCAGGTGGAAAGTATAACTTTTCCACATCATTCGTAATTAGTTTAGAAAATATTATGCGATTCGAGATACCACTTTAAACAAAGTTTTATATCATCTATTTTAACACGTCTATATGTAAATCTCAGTAAATAGTAAGATATAAAACATTGTTTTAAGGAAATGTAAAAGAAAATGAAAAAATATTTTAGCTTAGTTAATAGACAAATATTGAGATATGAAAACTGTTAAATTTTCTTACAATAAAAACGCGCCGAGATATCTACCACTTGGTGGTGAGGAAACGACATCATTTAAATGTAATTAAAACAAATATTGCGTTAAATTAAAGTGTTAGTAAATTAGATGTTAGATAAAAAGGGAGGGTGATGTCTCTTAGAGATCAGTTTAACAATTAGCTGTGTGAGCTATGCGAAAAAAAGATAGGGAGAGAGAGATGTATGTATATGTAATTGATATATATATATATATATATATATATATATGTAATTGATTCGAAATAATTTTATCCACCAAAAAAAAAACTTGATAGAACTATATATGAAGTAAAAATAATTCTGATATAAGGCAATACATAATTTGAAGGAAGCTATATATAGTGTGTGTGTGTACGCTTACGCACACCCGCGTAGTCTCTCTCTCTCTCTCTCTCTAGGTGTTCGGAGCAGTAGTAGCGCGGCGACAAGCCCCCTCTCCGCTCCAACACGAAGAAGGTGCAGCGTGAGAGTAGCGTACAGAGCAGCAATACCTCTGCCAGGCGTGTCACTGACATCCAGGCGCCTGCTTCGCTGGTACAGCGAGAGAGTAGCCAGCGGAGCCTCAACACATCGGTTGAGCGGGTCACCGACTCACAGACGCCGGCTTTGCTGACTTCGGCGTCGGCTGACGAGTCATCTGCACAGGACACCGTGAACATACAGAAGACTCGAGCAAAAGACGCGCCATTGGGTGACGCCAGCCTTATGGGGGTTTCTAATATTTTAATTACGGTGAGCACGATGGAGCTTTTTTTTCAACTCTTTGACATGCTCCAGGATCAGCTTGATGGGCTGAGGGCTTTCGTGAGCAGGGGTTCGGTGCCACGTGGCATCTCCTCTGCCCTAGCAGAAGGAGGTGCTACAGTCGGCACGGAGGAATTGAATACCCGTATCTCTGCTCTCGAGACCCAGCTAGCCGATAACATCAGTGCGTCAAATAGATTGCTTGACGCCAACAAGCTGCTCTTGGACGAAACAGTATTCTTACGGACGAGTTGCAACAAACGCAACAACTACTCGGAAGGCTTCATCGTGCTCGCCAGGATCATGACACGGGCTCGATGCCAGTATCGGACAGCGGTCCGATGGTGGCCTCGAGTCCTAGTATTATCATCGATCGTGAAGCCACCGAGATAGCGGGAGCACGAAAATGCTCCTCTCCTCGGTTAGCACCTACTGGCGGCGGCGCGGGGTCGGAGAGGGACGGTGCCGAGGGGTGCGAGGTCATAATAAAAATGGTTTATTGCAAGATGGTTTTGACGAGAAAATCTCGGATGTGGTTGCCTTCGCACTGCTCGGAGCCGTCCTTCCGGCCCTGAAGAAAAGTGATATTGCCGGTACTCGAGTACTGCGCATGCGTAGACCAGTTAGGGCTCAGAGAAACGACATGACCACGACAAAATCAGCGACACCTCGTGGTGTGCTGCCATCACTTGTGGTCAGGCTTGCGAGCTCGGGCTTGGTCAGGGAAGTCATGCGAGCGAAAAGCGCTCTTGCAAACAACTATCTGACCACAAACGACATCAAGCCCGGTGTTCTAGACCCGGAGGCTGCTGCCTGCTTGTCCGGACAAAAAGTTTTTATAAATGAAATGTTGTCCCAAGAAAAATTCTCGCAGTTCAAAAACTTGAGGTCCATTGCACAGGGACTGGGCTTCAAATATGTCTGGCACGCGGGTGGCAGGTTCCTGGCTAGGCTTAGGGGGGGTGAGCGCGCGCACGTGTTCGCAACTGCTGCAGATTTGCAAGCCATTCTTACGGCGTGTCAGGACGGCTCGAATCAACCTCGACGACAGAAGATACGGATTACAGTCACTGAAAAGGACGTAAAAATTGACACTATTTGCAACGGACCTGAGTCGGACCTGGCAGGCAAGTCGGCTGCAGCTTTGTCGACATCGTCGCCATCATGGACGACTGTATCATCTGCACTAACATCCATACAGTCGTCATCATCGTCATCATCACCTGCGCCCTCCATCTGACTCGGGAGGCCCCTTGAGAGGGTACCGGGCGCTGGGAATGGCTTGAGGGCGGGCTCTCTCAATGTGAACTCGCTCAGAGCTCACATGGGGTTAGTCCGTGACTTTCTAACCGAGCATCCCTCGTATGACATCTTCGGCTTTGCAGAGACATGGCTGGGTCCGATTGTGGATGACAGCCTGGTTAGCATCGGGGGATATTCCATCATCTGGCAGGACAGGAATGTAAACGGAGGTGGTGTCGCCTTATTTGTACGCAATGGATTGAAAATTACAAAGGTTGTCTCTTCTGATACCATGGGTCTAGGAAAACCTGGAATCCCGGAGTATCTATTTTGCAGCGTACAGAGGGGCGACTCACCTCCGGTGCTGCCAGGTGTTATTTACAGGCCCCCGAAAATCCCTATGCAAAAGGACTCGGACATTTTTGATGTGTTGCGGGACTTATGGGGCGAATTTAGTCATAAGATCATAATGGTTGATATGAATTCGGACCTATTGTCTGACTCAGACGACGCTACTACTATCAAGCGACTGTCCGAAGAGTTATCTCTTCATATCATCCAGCATGGTCCCACGCATCATACCTCATCGTCTCATACATGGATTGACCTCATCATGACCGACGATAACGACACGATCCTCGAATCTAAGAATGAGTGGCTGCCTAGTTTCGGCAAGCATTGTGTCATAGATGTCTCACTAGACATCTACGCTCCCACTCCCGTGAGTGACACTTTCTCTTATCGAAATTACAAGTGTATAGACACTTCCAGCCTTGTTGACCTCTTGTCTTGTTGTGACTGGGCGGCCATGAGTTCCATTGAAGCCGATCTGGAGGGCGCCCTATACGTTCTCAATAACAATCTAAAATCAGTAATTGATGAACTGGCACATTTGAAAACGGTTTGCCCACGTAGGAAATATGCTCCTTGGTTTGGACCGGAGCTGAGGATCCTCATTGATAAATGCAATGCTACACTCAGGCGCTATGAGGGCACGGGGAGGGCGGAGCTTTTCGATGAGGTTCTTCGACTCACCAATGAGGTCGACATGCGTTCTGCTCAAGGGGTGGCCGTCAAGGCTCCCAATTATTGGCGAATTCATTCTTAATCAATTTAACTGCTCCTTCGCTCAGGGGATCTTTCCGAGTATCTAGAAGCGGGCACAGTTGATCGCGCTAAGAAAGACCAGCGCTCCTTCCAATGTCAAGGACTTTCGTCCAATATCATTGCTCTGCTTCCTCTCAAAGGTACTTGAGAAGATCGCGCATACCCAGATCATGGAGTATCTTAATAAAAATAATATAATCGACCCCTTCCAGGCCGGTTTCCGAAAACACTACAGCACACAAACAGCATTACTAAAATTGACTGACGACGTACGCATGGCAATTGACAAAAAGAAGGTAACGCTTATGCTGCTGTTTGACTTCAGCAAGGCCTTTGACACCATCTCACCTTCCAAATTACTATCTAAGCTGAGGCAGTTGGGGTTCTCTGGGGCGACTCTCCTGTGGATTAAATCATATTTACAGGGATGATCTCAGATGGTAATTTCGAATAAAAACGGAACTTCAGAGTGGCTTGAAACCAATCTGGGAGTTCCACAGGGTTCTGTCCTGGGACCCTTGCTGTTTAGCCTCTATGTCAACGACCTGCAAAATATACTCGACGGCAACACAATTAAACATCTTTTTTATGCGGATGACCTCCAGATCTATCTACACACCAACAAAGACAATTTCCTGGACGGCGTGGCTCGGCTGGCAGAAGCGGCGCGGCTGGTTTCTGGCTGGGCGGAGAGCTCCGGTCTGCGACTTAACTCCGGCAAAACTAAGTCTATATTTTTCGGATCCATGAAGAACTTTAACTATATTAAATCATGGAACTTGCCTGGGGTTTCGTTGCCGGACGGAGTGATCGTCCCATTCAGTGAGACGGTCGTGAGTCTCGGTGTTGTACTGGATATCAAACGTACTTGAAAACCGCAGGTAGATGCTATCACGAAAAAAGTAAATAAAGCCCTGTATAGCCTGCGGTTTATCAGGGGCTGCACTACTGAGACTCTCCGCAGAAGGCTAGTTGAGACACTTATACAACCGCACATCGACTACTGTGCTGTGACTATCCTGGACGCGTCTAACGAACAACGAATACGGATACAGAGACTGAGCAATTCGTGTGTGAGATTCATCTTCGGGGTTAGGAGGGATGAACACATCAGTCCTTACCGGAGGCGTCTAGAATGGCTTTGTACCAATTCCAGAAGGCTCTACTTTGAGGCCATTCTACTATACGAGTAACCCGGATCGGTGAGCCTTCGTATCTGGCCTCATTATTCAATAAACACAAGCCGAGACCCTCTAGTAGGGGAGTTCCCCCGGAACTGAGCATCCCTACCGTGAGTACTGAAACCGGGGCTAGGGCCTTCCAGGTCCAGGGTACTCGGTTCTGGAACTCTCTCCCTTCTACTCTGCGAGGCCTGCCATCTCTCGCCTCGTTCAAGGGGGCACTACGGCGGCACCTGCTGGTCATAGAATCGTGACGACTCTGAGCCTTCTGGCGCTGCATCTTTCATATTAATCTAGTTTTTAATCTAGTCAGACTCGGTCCTAGGCCGTACAAGATTCTTCCAATATTACGTATTTTTAGATTTCAAACGTGCAATACAGATAGGAGATCGTCTCTAAAACCTTTCCACGGCTTCATACAGTCTGCTGATGTCGTTGTTTCTTGTGGACCTTCTCCATCGCCCACCTTCTTGACTGTGTAGCGGTCGTGTGGATCACAAAACGTCACATGGTTAGGTCCTAGGAACTTACTCGACATTTTAAGTCCAGGTCCTAAGTGTGTTTATCGCTCGTTGTACTCGGCTTAGGTGCCGGTACCACTTGAGCGGTTCCTCGACGCTGATCTTGCTCATAACAGAGATTAGAGGAGAGATTGTCGATGCCGTGTTAAAAATGCGTGCCGAATTCGATCATGACGCCACTTGCGACCTGCAATCGAACTATACGTATCTAGAAAAGGAGCGTAGGGGAAGTATACGCATCCAGCGGTAGTGGAGGAGAAGAAAGAGGCGCTATATATTCTTAGGTCCACCGCCCCTGACGCGACGGAGGAAAAGTGACAAACGGCGACTGTCGAATTTGCGCATCCACACCTCGCGGTAGTTTCAACCAACGCCAAAAACTATTCGGGCATATTATTGGAATAAAAAGAATGTTTAAACAACAACATAAGTGCAAAAAAATTAGAATCTAAAACTTTTGAAATCTCATGATTGAGAACTTTAATTTTTTAGAGGGATTATGGTTAAACCGACCCAAACAAGTTAAGCTTAAGCTTAAACGAAGCTAAATTAAACTAATATGCCACCCCAGCCTCTCGATAAACATATGCTACTTTCAGTTTTCATATGCCAACGACAATCGTGGCGGCGTGGTCTACGTTGTTGCTTGCTATTCTTATGCACTCGGGTTCGAGTCCAAGTCTTAGCAAATTTTTTTGTTCTTAAAGGATGCGAATGCAAGCACCAAAACGTGTACCTTCTGCCAGGAGCAACACGAGAATGCTAATTGTGAGAAAGCCAAACAGCTGGATTTGGAAGAAAGACAAACTGTAGCTAAAGAGAAGCGCCTCTGCTTCTCGTGCCTGAAACCTTACCATTCCTCGCAAAAGTGTCGTAGCAAAGTAAAGTGTCCTTGGTGCGGCGGCAGACATGTCCTACTGATGCGCCGAAAAATCTCACAGGACAAGCAGTCAGACAATAAGGGGAACGGTCCAGAAGTCAAGGCGGAAAATTCCACGGCTTCCTGCAAGAACGTGACGACGAAGACAGAAGTGTGCCTGCAGACGATGCGAGTAAGGTTAAGTGGCCCAAGTAGCTCTACGTGCTGAGAAGTGTCGCACAAAAAATGCGCCTGTCAGCCATCGGCCAACAATCCATGGTTCACTTACTGTTTGGTGGAGTAAAGATAAAACCTCGCGAACACGACGAGTACAAGCTAAGTCTTAGCAGTTTAGACGGAAACTATGAGTGCTGTATGACCACGTTTGACGAGAACGTGATAGGCCGAGATTTGCTCGTCGTAGCAGCAGGCCAATGGATGCAGATGCTTCGAAATTCGGGCATTGCACTGAGCGATGCACCGGAGGACAACGGACCGATCTCGTTGTTGATCGGAGCAGACGTCGCGGGGCGACTGTATACAGGAAAAATAATACAGCTTGAAAACGGCCCTACAGCGATAGAAACCAAGCTCAGCTGGGTCGTAGCGGCGAAACAGTGACCCCGCGCGAATACGCTGCTCTCACTGTGCTAACAATATTCAATCGCGAGGCGCAAATAACTGACTTATGGGAACTTGATATTTTAGGTATTGCTGATCCAACCGCTACGCTGTCCAAGGAAGCGCATCTATCGGAGGTTAAGAAGCAGTTCCAAGAGACGGTTCAAATCGACGAAGAGGGACGGTATGAGGTTAATCTACCATGGAAGGAGACCCATCCTCCCCTGGGCGGCAACTTATGGGCTACTGAGAAAAGACTGTATGCGCTAACAAAACAGCTGGACGAGCAAGAAACATTCGAGAAACTGGACCAAGTTTTTGATGTATGGCTCGACGAAGGCATCATAGAGAAAGATCCCATCACTGAAGAAGACAAGAACGGGTACTTTCTACCCCTTGGTGTCGCCATCAAGCTCCAGAGCACAACGCCGTATCGACCAATCTTCGATGCCTCAGCCAGCTCAAAGAAAGATGGAAAGAAAGAGCCGTCTTTAAATCAATGTCTGGAGACCGAACCCAATTTAATAGAATTAATCCATAATATTATTCTTAGATTTAGAATGCATGAGATTAGTATGGCTGCGGATATAGCTAAGGCGTTTTTGCAGATCAGTGTTATACCAGCGGACAGAAAGGTACTGAGATTCCTTTGGTGGAGCAAATCGAAGCCCAGAGAGATAATTGTTTATCGCCACTATCGAGTCGTGTTTGGGATAAACAGCAGCCCGTTCCTACTTGCTGCTACGATAGAGCATCACTTGCAAAAGGCGATGGAGTCTATAAGGTCACGCGAGGAAAGAGATTTTTATGCGAAGTTACAAGCGTCGTTCTACGTAGACAACTGTATCACCAGCGTGAGGACAATCGAGGAAAAAGCAGATTTCCAGCAGAGAGCAGTAGGGGTCATGCAGCAAGCTAAATTCGACCTACGTGGCTGGAAATTTACAGGCTCCAACGACAGTGGCGAATCAAGTAAAATACTTGGTATCTCCTGGGACAAAATGAACGATCAGCTGTTCCTCAATATCAGTAAGGCCAGAAAACGACTCGATGAAACCTGTGACCAAGAGGAGCATTCTATCAGCTGCTCACAAGATATTTGACCCTTTAGGCTGGGTTTGTCCACTTTTGTTGCTTCCCAAGCTCATGTTACAGAATCTTTGGGGTCAAAAGATTGATTGGGATGCTGAAGTACCAGAGCAAGTAGCCACAGAGTTCCAAAAATGGCAGCAACAAGTACACCTACTGGAAGAGATAAAAGTACCTAGGTGGATTTTTGGTTGAGAAACAGACAAGGTCATACTTCATATGTTTGTGGATGCTAGCAAGTATCCATACACAGCAGCGCTGTTAGTCAGAGTGGAAAGCCCACAATCAGTGAAGATCGACTTAATACAGGCCAAGTCCAGAATAGGACCCAACAAGGATATAACTATACCCCGTATGGAGCTTCTAGCTGCGACTCTAGGGGCTCGATTGTTAATCTCCGTTAATGAAGCTATGGGTTTGAACGAGATCGAGGTGACTTACTGGAGCGACTCGTCGATGGTATTGAGTTGGCTCAGAACAGCAAAACAATGGTCTCGATTCGTCTACAATCGCGTGGAAGAAATAAAAAAGCTCTCAAACGTAAATGCTTGGAGACACGTGCCAGGTACAATGAATCCGGCGGATCTTCCTTCGCGTGGGTGTTCTGCGAGCCAGCTTTTAGAGTCAAAATGGTGGGAGGGTCCAAGTTGGTTGAAACGTCCCTACAGCGAATGGCCACTAGAAGAGACAGCTGCTAAGGAAGATGAAGTAAACGCCGAGCTTAGTAAAACACAGCACAGCTTCTAGATGCGTATAGTTCGGAGCGAAAACCGCAAGGCGGCGCTAGCTTACAACTGTATATCGCACGGCACGCTTTCGCCCATGCTCATCGGCAATCTCTCCTCTAATCTCTGCTCATAACACCAGTTACTATCGCGTTACTAAGGCTTCAAATCCCCTCCACCCCTCCACCCTCCCTCCACCTACCCCTCCACTTAATAACGTTAAATTGTTTAAAAAATTAAACTTTGCCCCTCCACTTACCTCCACCCCCTCCACCTCCCTCCACTACCCCTCCATTCCCCTCCATTGTCCCTCCACTAACCCCTCCACTTCCCTCAACTTCTTTCCATTTCCCTCCAATCCCTACTAAAAAAAATCGCGCAAAAATCGGGTGAGGTTTTCGACCAATTTCTCGCACGATTTTCGCGCTATTATCGCCTGATACATGAAAAAAATGTCAGTATAAAGTTTCTCACGCGATTATTGCACGATTCGTCGTGTAGTTTATTTCGACCTAGTTTATTCGAAAACATTTTTAAATAAACAAAAATTGTTTAAAATGCGAAAATTGGGGCTTCCCTCTACTTTCTCTCCATTTCCCCCCCACTTCCTCTCCACTTTCCCTTCACTTTTTCTCTTTAGAGTAATTTCACACAACATTTTGAGGATTATTGTAAGACAGAAGAATGAAACAATTAGATACAAATTTATAACATTTTTCGTCTTTACATAAAAAATATAAAGATCAAAACCTCACTAAAATTCTAATCGATACATCGGCTTAAAGTTTAGAATGACAGTTTTCCATGCCACCCAAGAGGTACTGTCGAGCATATTGTATTAGAGTCATAATACAATGTACTGTAGGTGCGTTGATTTTTTTTGTTTTCTTTTTATTTTATTGTATAATAATCACCAATAATTTTACATAAGTAAATCACATGATTAAATTATATAAAATTATGGTTATTGTGAAAAATGAAATGATTAATTCCGATCCATTTTTATCCTTTAAAATTTGTATACAATAATCTAAAAAAACCGTGGAATCATCGCCTAGAGCCATATAGATTTGATCAAAAAACAAAACTATATCAATTTTATAAGCATCTGAAGCAGCACTTGCTATGGATTTAGTAGCTGATAATTCTTATGTTTATAATATTTTCGAAGAGGCTTGTCAAATAATGTTGCCCTTTCAATTACGTAAATTTTTCACTTGGTTTATATTGGCAGAAAACATCCAAGGAAATACAATTTAGAATATGTTCTAAAAATTTTTACGAAGGATTTTAAATAAAATAAAGAAAATAATGCTTTATCTCATATCCAAAGTATATTAGAAACAGAAGAAAGATGTTTTTAGTTTACCAGAACCTGCTAATCGTATTGTTAATGATGATATGTCTTGCGAAAACATAATGCAAAGTGCCACTATTTTCAAACAAATGGTAAATCAATTAAATGAAGATCAACACTCCATTTTTACAGAAATCATTAACAGTAAAACTAACATTTACTTTACTGATGGTCCTGGAGGTTCAAGAAAAACTTTCTTATACGAAACTTTAATTCACTATTTTATTTCATTGAACAAACAAGTCTTATCAATGGCTTGGACTGGTATTGCTTCTATATTATTACCAAAAGGAATGTCAACTTATAGAACTTTTAGATTACCTTAAGATTTGGATAATGTAGATACTCTAAAATTAGAATCGGATAAGAAAAAATGAAGGTTGGCTGATTAAATTATTTGGGATGACGCCTCTATGATTCCGAGAAAAGCTTTAGAAATAATAGATCGAACCTTGTAAGATGTATGCTATAATAAATTACCTTTTGGAGGAAAATTAATAGTATTAGGAGGTGATTTTAGACAAATTCTTCCAGTAATGAAACATGGTTATAGAAATTCTATCGTTGAGGAAACAATTAAATATTCCAAATTATGGCCTCTTTTCAAAATTTTAATATTAAAACATATTCGTTCTTATAAACTTTTTTGTATTAAAATTTTAATTGATAAAAATGGATCGGAATTAATCATTTCATTTTTAACAATAACCATAATTTTATATAATTTAATCGTGTCATTTACTTATGTAAAATTATTGGTGATTATTATACAATAAAATAAAAAGAAAACAAAAAAAAAAAAAAAAATCAACGCACCTGAAGTACATTGTATTATGACTCTAATACAATATGCTCGACAGTACCTCCTGGGTGGTATGGAAAACTGTCATTCTAAACTTTGAGCCGGTGTATCGATTAGAAATTTAGTGGGTTTTGATCTTTACATTTTTTATGTAAAGATCGGACATAACGATCGGACGCTTTAATCATTTTATTTTAATTCCATTCAATAGAGAATTCTCATCATTATTATTAGATTTAGGAGAAGGTAAAATTAATCCTTTCAGAATACCTCAACTTTGGAAAACTAATGATGTTGGTGACAAAATTTATAGCAATATTAATCAAAATATTTCTATAAATTCTGTAATTTTAGCTCCTCATAATGAACATATTAAAATTATAAATAATAAAGTATTAAAATTGTTATATGGTGATTCACGGACATATTACAGTATAGATTACACAACACATAAGGGTATAGATCAATATGACGAAAATATTCATCTAAATTCTCCAATTGAAATGTTAAATGAAATTAGAGAAGGTCTTCCACCTCATAAATTGGACTTAAAAATAAATTCAACATTAATGTTAATTCGAAATTTGAGTATAATAGATGGTCTATGCAATGGGACTCGTTTAAAAATTGTTAAATTATATCATTATAATATTGAAGCAGAAATAATTACTGGAGAGAATATTGGAAATAAAGTCATTATACCAAAAATCACCTTAAATACTGGAAAAAAAATTTTCATTTCCATTTACTCTTTATAGAAAACAATTTTCAATTATATTAGCTTTCGCAATAACAATAAATAAATCTCAAGGACAAAGTTTTGGTTCCTTAGGAATTTTTCTTAGACGACCATTATTTTCTCATGGTCAATTATATGTAGCTTTATCTAGATGTAAAAATCCTAATAAAATATTTATTCAAAATGAATTAGAAGACTCTTCAAAAATCGATAATATATATATATATATATATATATATATATATATATATATATATATGGGTCATTCTTTTTGAAACCGACCACCCCCCTCTGTCCAAAAATCAGAGGCTTGAAATGATTCCTGCTCGGGCAAAAAATTTAGCTTATTGTATCTAATTTGAAATGAAATTCAAAATGGTGGACCAGTGCAGCTCCGACAGTACACGAATATGACTACAGAATAGCAGTTATATGTCCCTAAAACTTGCAGGGGCAGAGAAAAAATTAATAACAAAACTTATTCGCATGTATTTATTCCCACTGAACACGAATCTACCCTTAGTTTTGGCCTATGGGGTCACCTTTCGTCCATAACCTCAAAAAAGAGTCCAAAAATGCATTATTACGTTGCTGAGACTCGCAAAATTGGTCAGAAACTTAGGGAAGAAGCTTAGTCGCATGTATTTTTTCTCGCTGAACACAAATCCATCCTTAGTTTTGGCCTATGGGGTCACCTTTCGTCCATAACCTCAAAAAGGAGTCAAAAAATGCATTATTACGTGGCTGAGACTCGCAAAAGTGGTCAGAAAATTAGGGAAGAAGCTTAGTCGCATGTATTTTTTTCCGTTGAAGACGAATACACCCTTAGTTTTTCCCGTTATAGACTGTTATGGAACCACTATTCATCCATAACCTCAAAAAACACCCCAAAAATGCAGTATTACGCACCCTGTTAAAAATAGTATATAGAGATCAATTAAATTATTAATTAAATTCTAAGCTATATCTGAATCCCATTTATTGCATAAGAAATCAATTAAAATAGATAGAATCAATAGGAATCAATAGGAATCGATAAAATTCTATACAAAAAAGGGCAAGTGAAGTTAATAGAAACCAACTGTTCCGGACGTGATCAAGGGCTACTAGGGATAAAAGCAGTGCGACGAATTCATTTTTATTAATATTTGTTTTGCCTAAGTATTAGTTGAGAGAACGTTTTTACGCCATTCGATTCTCACATGCGCGAATCGACAAGGCGATTCGTGGCTTCAGGCCAATACGGTTACGAGTGATTTTATAATCATTCCTAGACTGCCACGACCCCCTCTAGGAGTTTTACTCCGTGGATTTTGAGGGTCACTCTCAGTGCGGAAAGGCTAACGGGCCGATCTGTGACTGCCAGGCTAGAGAGTCGAGTGGTGGGAGGCGTTCGCGCGTGTACATGACTACGCTTATAGATATAGATATAGAGGAGCGTGAGCACTGCTTCGAGTCCCTTCGGTGGTCCTCGGAAAAGCGCCTTTGTTTTAGCGGGCCCGGATTTCTCGGCGGCTCGAGTGCTCGGGTCTGCAGGGGCGCGAGTCTGCGACGCGTCGTCACTTCGCTCTAACTCCTCATCCAGTTAGCTCGGATCCTAAATCCATTCGCGTCCTATTGCTCATTTTGATTAAGTTTAAGTTTGGGTTTTAGTTATTATTTTTGTGTAGTTTATTTTCTCATTTTGTATTAGATTTATACTTTATTTCAATATACAATAGTAATTCAAAATTATTTGTTTCAGTTTTGTTTATTGACATTTTTACTTGACTTTATTAACTTTATTCCTGAACACCAACGTTTGGTATTAACTATCTACTTCAATTGTTGTCTTCCGTATTAAAATCTATTGACTCCAGTTGATTCTAATCGATTTTAATCGAGTCCTTGTACAAAAAATGGTATTCAGAATTAGCATAGAATCTGTTGATAATTTAATCGATCCCGATCGATCCCTATTGACTATTTTTAGCAGGGCAGTTACGACTCGATAAAGTGGTAGACAAATTAGCGACGAAGCTTTTCTTATGTATGTAGGTCCGTTGTATTATTATTGAATATTTGTTATAGTAATTACATAAAGCATGTATACAATAGTATTAATACTTACATAAAGAGTACAAAAGTTTCAATGTTGATTATTCAATTATGTTAAGTTACATAAGCAATTTTTCTCCATTTTTAGAATTCGAATACATTTTCATTAATAATACATTTTTAGATAATATAATGAAACCATGATGAGTTAAGATTCGTGTGACTGGTTTTGCCTCTTCAAATCTTTTATTCAGTTTTCTTTTCATTTTGTCGTGTTCTGTATTGCTAAAGTAAACTATCCGAATAGTTTTAAAAAAATTCTTTGCCCAGTTTACAAGTGCTTCAGGTGTTAAAATTGCTTTTGTAGGTTACGCCAGAAGACTAGCACGATAAACTTACCGTTTAAATGCTGCTCCAATGCCATCAAAACAACTTTTCCCATGTGCTGTAGCAGTGTAATGCCACTCAGCTTCGATGCCAAAATCTACTTTATGATTTAATAAATTTGCTATTTGATATTTGTTTTTAAAATGTTGCTTTGCCCCATCTGTCACGTAAATTTTTTTTTTGTAATTATTTACATATTTTTTAATTATTGGTATCAGTTGATTCTGAATTGTGTAAACAGCAGCGGTGTCATGTTTAAGAATATTTAACAAAAACACAATACTTTGATGATGTAATTCTTTACCTTCTTTGTAATAAAAAATGACAGGAAATGCTGTGCATTGGTCATTATTAAAATGAAATGCTTGTGAATCATTTTGTGCTGCATAAGCATAATTTTCGGAGAAGTCAAACATGGCCATTACTTCATTTTCTGAAATTTTCAATTTTTTTTCTGAGATAAAAATTGACTGTTCTTTGGCAATAAAAGAGCGAGGTTTTAAATTTACAAGTTTATTATATATTTCTTCGACAAAATCAACTGATTTTAGTGTTACTGTTTGTAACGTTGATCTATCAGTAGTTACCCATGATCTAAACTGTATTTCATAGATTGAGTTATTATTTAACAAATCAAAAAGATATGAAGAAAAGTCTGCAATGTCAGGACAGTTGTTGCAATTGTTAAGGTAACAATCGAGAGTTGGTTTTTCACACACTAATTCACTTAAACAATCTTTATAATTACATATTTGATTATCTGTCAATTTATTTATATTCATAGCGTCCAGCATCATTTTACAGTTTTCGTGAATTGTACATACACAAACACAATGAATCCCCTTGGCACCAGCAAAAATAACGTGTCCTGGAAATTTCCACTTAACTTTCGTTACATCGGAGTCCAAAAATTACACATTTGACAAAAGGTGTTCATATAATGCATTTTTAAAACACGGGCGCTGGTACATAATTCGGATCGTATCTGGAACAGAGTTCCAAAGATACGCCGCACCAATATAAAAGGATTTTCGCAGACATTCGCTTTGAAACTCTTTAATTTCGAGGTCCCACTTCGATTTGCGACTACACCCCGGCTTGCTGGTATCTACAAATTTAAATTTCTCGAATAAATATGATGGTGACTGTGTGTTTAACATTTTCGCTAGCAAGCAAGGCAATATCTCTAAGTCGCGATAAACAGGCGTTATATGTTCAAAGATTTTAGTCCCTGTTACAAAGCGCAATGCTGCATTCTGACATCTAGACAATTTGACGGTTAATTCCTTAGAAAGGTCCAAGAATGTTCCGGCGCAGTAGTCGAGATAAGGGAAAATCAGCGATTTAACCAGCAGCAATTTTGTGTCTCTCGTCAGATAAGATTGAGACTTCTTGAGTCGGCTAAGGGCTGCGAAGCATTTCCTTGATGTGACGTTGCATTGATCTCGCCAGGATAACGTGCTATCGATGGTAACGCCGAGAATCTTTAGGGAGTCGCTCGGTATAATTACACTGCCACTGAAGACGATTGCAGGTGGAGATTCTTCCCTTAGTCTGCTAATAAAACCTCTGGATCCAACCCACATTGCCTGCGTCTTTGTGGCATTAATAATGAGACCATTGCAAGCTGCCCAGTTGACAATATTTGACAGGTCGCGATTTAACTTCTCGATGGTATTATCCAGCTCTCGAAAACTTCCCTCCAGATAGATGACAAAATCTTCGGCATACAACTGATACTTGCATGACTCAAGCACTCGGGGCAAGTCGTTAATGAAAAGTGAGAAGAAAAGCGGGCCTGGAAGGCTTCCTTGCGGGGCCCCAGAATTCCGAATGAGCGGGGCAGACAAGTCACCGTTGGGGAAAACAACGGCCTGCGATCTGTCCGAGAGATAAGATCGCACCCATGAGCACGAGCGGTCCGAGAAACCAAGATGATAAAGCTTGCAGACCAGTAGATCTATATTAACAAGATCAAATGCCCTGGAGAAGTCTATGCCCACGACAACCGAAACATGCTCGTTGTTGACAGCCAGTCTGAGGTCGTCAACAATCCGTATAACCGCTGTGTCGGTGCTGTGCCCTTTGCGGAAACCAGATTGATAATCATCGAGAATGTTATTTTGTGTAACGAATTCGTTGATTTGCGCAAGGGCGACGCTTTCAAGAAGCTTCGCAGGTGCCTTGAAGATACTCACCGGTCTGAAATCCTCCACATTCTCGGCTAGGCTTCGCTTCGGCAAGGGACGAACCGGGGCGTGTTTCCACTCGACAGGAAAGTAGCCCGCTCGAAGAGAAGAATCGAAGATATTCGCTAGCGGATTCAGGATAATTGGAACACAGTCTCTGAGATGGCGGAGTGAGATAGAGTCCGCTCCTTGCGCCATCGAGGTAGCAGAAGTGAGTGCCTCAAGGACATCCGCAGCGTCAACTCTATGAAAATCCAAGACTGAGTCTGATGAGGGCCTCGTCACCGGCAGCGGTGCTTGTATTACTGGCCCTGACACCCCGATAAAATGCGCGTTAAATGCATCAGGTGACGCTGGCATCGGCCGTGCGTTGTTGGATCCACACAAGCCAAGCTCCCTCACAACTTTCCATTTCTCAGTGGCGTTTGCGCTTTTGTACAGCCTATTCAAGAAGTATTTGAAACGTGCGTTTCTGATCGTTGTTTTTACGGAATTTCTCAGAGATTTATACTCCGCCTCCCGACGGTCACGCTCAAAATCGCTGCGAGAATTCTTGAATTTCTTCCAGGCTTTATCTCGTGCAATAATAATCCTTCTGATGTCTGGCATGATCCAGGGTGCGCGCGGTTTTTTAGGCACAAAAACACGGTACGGAGCAAGCGCATCGTATGCTGCCAGTATCATCTTGGTTAGGAATTCCACTTTATTGTGACGTACCGACAAATTAAATTGTAATAAACACGTCTCGATCACAACTTCTAATGCCACATAGTGCCGAGCGGCTTGCACTAGTGACGGGTTGAGCGTGGCTAGGAGGAGGTAATGGGTATCGGATTTTTGATCGGACACCTATACAGGTGTATGAGAATAAGATAATATTTTATAGTAATCAAAAGACTTACCTTTTATGAGGAAGGTGTTTCAGTATTGGATATATTTAATGATCGTGGATAGGTATTTCAGCGGCAAATAACTATACTGGTTCTATTTCGTATAGATGCACTTCAAATATTTATTAATTATACTTAAAACGTGAGATACACACTTATAGATACTAGATTAATAATTGAAACCGTGTTCCGTGAATGCTTAACTCTAGATGTGCGCGCGAACACGGCACTGCGTTATATCAAGTTATTTAAAGACTGTAAGACGTGATCTTGACAGACTGACTGCTGTAGAACTAAAAGACGCGCGCTCTGGCCATCGATCCCTTTTTATTTAATGGGCTTGTTCCATATTCGGACTATCAAATAATAAATTAGATAATAGTTTTGGCAGTTCGAGGAATATGCTTAGAGATTGTTTGGCGGCTCAAGTCATAAACTTGATAACGCTGCCGTGGAGCGGGCGATCGGTCGCGCAACGCCTTATCCTCAACTATTAGGAGGTCAAAGTTCTCTAGCCGAAAATTGAATATACACAAGTGTCGAAGTATGTGTGCGACACACGTATCGGTAATTTCTATAAGTGTTTGTCCATGAGGGATCGGCGCGAGCCTGTAATCAATCGTCGATTTGGCGCCATCGTCACAATGGTGGGTAGGAGCGAAAGACAGAGCCTCCAAGCCACATCTATACAGCGAATCTGACAAGATACGACGAGAAGTTGATTGAGATTACCAGTCAATGTTAAAATCTCCTAGCAGAATGGTGAAGTCATACAATCCTCTGCAATTCAGAACGGTCTCCTCAACATCGCACCAAAAACCTGCTTTTGGTGGACGAATTTTCAGTTGCCCAATCTCAAGTTCTAGGAAGAGGAATTCCGGACGTTTTCGGTAGACCGCCGGTTGTTCTGAGCGGCCGACCTCTTTCGCAGTGATGGATTCATGGACGTATATGGCCACCCCTCCACAGCTCTTTCCAATCCTGTCGACGCGGAAAAGACGAAAGTGCGGAATGTCCACAAGCTCGGGAGATTCAGGTTTGAGGAAAGATTCGCTGATACCTAGAATATGCAGCTTATTGTCCTCAACAACAGCTTGAAGGTCATGCAAATGAGGTAAGATTGACTGTGCGTTCAAGTGTCCCAGGTTGAGAAATTGCTCCGATCGTGAATCAAAGTCGTGCTTATCCATAATTGATTCTGCCTGACTTATGCATAATCCTTTTCCGCAGCAGAGTACATTTGGACCTATCGAACGCAGAATGATTCGCGTTAGGAATTTTTGCAGATAGGCAGTTGGAACAACGAGATATCTCCCCATTCTCGCAGTTATCAGTCAAGTGTGCTCCCGCGCATGACGAGCATCTCGCTTCGCCCTTACAGTCCGCCGCCTTGTGGCCAAATTTCAGACACTTAAAACACTGAAGCACCGAAACGTGATCTGCGAACCTGCAAGACAGCCATTTGATGTATATGGATGATGACCTCTCGAGCACTTTTCTGCATTCGGGTGTAACTTCAACGATGCACGAGCGATGCTTTTTTTGTCTTTGCGGGTATAAGGAGATGATTTTTATGTCGTTCTCCTGGAAACCCGGGAGGATAAGTTCTAGTAAGCTTTTGGCTATTTCTTCCTTCGAATACTCTACCGGGATGTCATGAACGATGATTCGTGGGTTTAGCTTTTCATCCGGTTTGACCTCCAACCCCGCGCTTCTCAGATCCGGACAGTCGCGCAAAGTATTTACGTCCATGTTGTCGGCCTCCAAGATGATCGAGTTGTTAGCTGCGAAATTAATACGTTTAGTTCTCAAGCGCAATTTGACCGGATCGACTGAGGTCAAAAACTTCTCTTTGGTATCCCTTGCCGAAGTAAATTCTTCTTTTGCAGCTTCGCAGGGACCGATAACAACGCGCTTACTGGATGAGATAGGTATTGGCTTACACCGATCTAGGGCAATTTTATCGGGATAAATAGAAAGCTTTGTAGCCGGGCGGGCTGCGACACTCGCGTAACTGTTGATATTTGACGCACAAGACTCGACAGCCGATATACAGTCCGATTTCACCGTTTGCCTAATCCTTTCGCAAGCATCTTCTTGCCCCAGTTTAAAAACGTAAGCTGTAGACAGTTGCAAATATGCATCACACACATATGAGAGCGCTTCACGTAGCGTGTCCTTGACGTTGGACTTCGCGTTACCCAGGCACTCGAGTAGCTTATCACGATGAAATTTCACGCCATCTATCTGCTTCTTAACCTGATCAGCTGTTAGAAGGATCCCGGGCTCAAGGTAGCTCTCGTCCCCGCTAGAGTCAGGCCGAAAGCGCTTGGTCCCGGAGAAATTGCCATTGGCGCCAGCCATCGCCTCCCTGGCGAGGCGCGCCCCGAGGTGAATGGAGAACCCAGTAGATGTCGCATTGGATGAGTTCTACCCGGAAAACGACTGTGACTCAGCAAGCCTCTCTCCTCTCAGAATTGAGGTTAGGAAATTTCACGACGAAAAGATCACAAAGATCTGCCTTTATGGAAACTGCTTGATGCTGCTTATTATCCAGATCGATCGCGGCATACCGCACTTGCCGAGGGCCCAAAAACACAAGCCCGAAGGCACACAACACGAGAAAAATTTTGATCACTAGCAGGAGCGAGAAATCGAGTTGCCCACCAGAGAGAGAGAGAGAGAGAGAGAGAGAGAGAGAGAGAGAGAGAGAGAGAGAGAGAGAGTGATAAGACGCTCACTCACTTACTGTACGCCTTCCTCGGGCATTTAGGCATCGAGTACTATTGGAGAGGCGCGTACCATGACGTGTACCGCTTCGTTCAGTCCTGCGAGGATTGCAAAAAGTACAAATCAGTCAGAGTGTAGCGAAAGGGTTGATGGGAAAGAGAGTAGTAGAGGCCGTGGGCGGTGGTGGATGCGGATCTCATGGAGTTCCCGCTAAGCAAGGCTCGCTTTAAATATCTGGTGGTGTTTCAAGATCTGTTCACCGGAATATTTCCTCTCAGACAATGGAAAGGAGTTTGACAACCAGCACTTAAAGAAAGTGTTGGATATCTACGGCGTGAAGCATATCACAACCCCTCATTACCATCCGCAGGCGAACCCAGTCGAGCGCACGAATAGAATGCTTAAAACGATGATAGCCACGTTCGTGAAGAACGATCATCGCGATTGGGACGCACATCTGCATTAGTTTCGCCACGCGGTTAATACAGGCGTCGACGAAGGCATCCCCGACCTGCGTTGAGCCTGCGCCGAGAAGTCGAAAGCCGACAGCCAGTAGAGTATCGTAATCCAGAATTGTGGGTAGATAGAGTGAAGAGATTGGATGCGTTGAGAGATCTAGTGGCCAAGTTTATTGACGAGACGAGAGAAAAGCAGGAGAAAGTGTGCAACCGCGGTAGAAAAGGCGTGACCTTCAATGTGGGAGACATGGTCATGAGGAAGACGCATGTGCTCTCCGACCGCGAAGCTTCGAAGAAGCTGTCAAAGAAGTTAGCGCCTAAGTGGAAAGGCCTATACGAGATCATCGAGGTGAAATGCTCGGTTGTCTACGTTTTAGGGCAGGGGGTGGTTCTTCTAGGCGACTCGCGAAAACGCATATTAGCGAATTAAAACGCTATATGCCACCGCGAAGTGCTTCGAAGAAGTGAGTTACGAGTATTAATTCACGTATGTTTTTCAGAGAGCAGCGAAGAGAGATGGCGAACACCGGAGGCCAGGAGTCAACGGAGACTCCGGATGCCACTTACCCTCAAGTCGCGGATTCATCACGGCCCGACGACGAAGAGGAGCTCTCCCCTTTCACGATGTCACTGCAGGACAGGCGATACGTCTCGGCTACATTGTACGCTTCCCGAAGACGAGCCGCCCATCACAGAAGGCTGCGACAGGTGGATCAATAGTGGCGCATTCGAAGCCAACGTCCCGGCGGTGACAACTAAATTGAGAACAGGGAGTGGTGTTCGTCTAGAGGATGAGGTGAAATTGAGAATGTGGGCGAATGAGTCTCGCCAACGCGCGCAGCAGCATGTGGCGATTATTTATGCATTTTCTTTATTTATAAATATTGTTTAAAGATTTTTAAGAATATTTCTAAATTTTATTATAAATCACGAGAAATTGGTCGAAAAATCTCACATGATTTTTACGTGGTAATCACGTGATATTTTTCAGCAGGGATCTTTGTCAACTTGAAGACTATCTTTTTGAACGGTATAACTACTCACTACACCAGCTAGAAAGAATATAGTTTTTCTACATACTGACTCTTGTGACTCGTTGAAGTCGGAATTTCATCACTCTTTGAAATGCTGCCAACACAGACGGTAATTGAGATTTAGCGCATACAATGCTGAGTCTACATGTGAATATAACACCGACGAAGTCATTAGAGAAGAATGCGCCAGTACCAGTCGTCGACCCGGTGAATAATTGTATGCATTTGCTGTTTGTTCTCGTCTGATAGAGCTGTATGGTGGAATTCGTATAAGGGATGAGCGGTCAAGGTAGAGTTAAATAAAATACATCAATATCCGCGGTAAGAACTATTACTAACTTGCCTAGGCATAAAAACCCCTTCGGAATAAGAGGAAAAGCCAGAGCAAGTTGAATAATAAAATTTATTGAATTATTAAGACGGATACAATACATACAGGCACACGCATACAGATATTCACTTTACAATAACTTAGCGTACGCGCTTCTAAACTTATAATTTTAAGTATACTTATTAATCCGGTATAGCCGGCAGAGGTAAGCAATTCGGGTCGGGGCGGTATAGTCGACGTCGACGATAATTTTGATCTTATTTGAAAACTTGTGAGGCCAGAGGAGGAAACCGTGCCTTCTCTTTAGGGCAGGTTTGTCTTAGTGGTGGAGGACGACGGCGAACGCCTTCCCACGGCAGCCCCGACGTCTCGGGAACGGGTACAGCCCTTGCCCCGTGGGCGCAATGGACAACTCTCGCAGTAAATATGCAGTTGTTGCAATGCCGTCGATCCAAGAACGGAAGTCCGTTCAACACAAGTGACGTTTCTTTACGTACTTGGTCCACGCAAATAGCACTCACACACACACACACACACACACACACACACAAGATTTAAACACCTTAGCGATATAAAACTAGAGGGAGTACTGGTCTGAGCGGCAGCTCGAGATGAAGTGAGTTCTCGGAAAACGAGAATGCCGGGGGAGAAAATGTGAGAGAAGGGCCTGAGGGGGAAGGAATATGTACACCGCGCCATCTGAATCGGTCGCATCAACTAAGTAGGCAACGCCCGCAGGCGCTCACTGTGCAGACGCTGGGACTGGAGAAGGAGGGGATGTATGCAGGCCAGCGGCGTGGGCCGCGTTGCTGCTGCTATTGTAAGGGTGCGGGAGTTGTATGGGCAATAAAGCCATTTGAGAGGATCATTTCGCACCGGCGTGCGGCGGAGCGTGTATACATTTTTTCTATTACAGGAATAAATCTTTTATAGGTGGTGCTCGTTTATAACTAGTCCTGGTATTTGCGCTTTCTTCTAGTCTTATAAAAGACAGATGGGGAAATACCGTAGTAAAATATACGTGCGCTATTCGGGAAATCCCGTGCATATTTACAATGTGCGAGAAAGTAGGCTCAGTTAGAACAGATGTGTGCGGTAAATTTACAATAAAGTATATGTCGGACAAGAATAGAGAAAATATTATTACAATTTGATTAAAGTCTAAATACATGTATTGTTAAGTCGCAAAGAGCGCAAAATGCGCGAACACTGTTTAATCAAGTGGATGTATTTTTGGATTTGGTAGCGGCTTTTACTTTTTGTCAACTTCTACGGAACCTTGGGTGCAGATCTCGATACTTTCTCAATCCTGTGTGCGAACAGCGGTAAAAGGAGTCGAGAGCTGTCGGTGCGGTATTAAGTAACTTTGAGTGACGTCTACGTGTGCTCACGAGAGCGACACTCGCGGTTATTCCGGGTTCCTGATTATCTCGTGTGCTTACGAGACGGTTTCGTTGGCGATTGTTTGGTTCTGGCTTTTCTTGCAGTATCGGGTGCTCACGGTACGGTATGATACCGGTATGGTACATAAAAAATTACATATAGTAAGAATACCTACACTGACTACTTATAAAAAAAATAATAGAGGTAGAAAAGATAGTATATAACATTTAAAATAATCAATTTTTATTTTGTACATGATTAATTTATGTTTCATGTAGAGAAGGATCTTTTGATATTTGAGGTAGTATATTTCTCATTTTACATCGAAATTCCTTAAAACTCGATGCTCCAGACAATTTCCATATTCCATAGAATATAGCACTGCAACTTATTACAGAATAAAATGAGCCCCACTTAAGTGCTCGCAAAGCTAAATCTGCTCCTGTATCGTTGTAATGTTCATTTTTATATAATCCTTTACTAAATAATTTTGGACTTTTTCTTCTTAAAGTTGCTAGAGAACTACTAAATCCGCTAAAAAAGAAAATACCAGTTACTCCAACAAGAAATATAGCACCTGAAAACAAAAAAAAAACATCAGAAAAGAATTAAGCATAGAAAATATAAAATAATTGTTTCTTCCGCATCAAATATAAACTAGGACAGTTTATAGTACATTGGGCAACGAGGGATTTACTCGAGAGTAAGGTAAAATATAAGAAAGTAGAAGTCCTCTCTGAAGGAGTTCTACTCTCTTCCTACTTCTCTGTTCCTACTGAACATACCATACTTTTCAACACACATGTTAGGCATAAAGTCTTTTGTTGTATAGATGTAAGTACAATGTATACATGGGAAAAATAATTTTACATAGGGTTAACAATGTCAAATATTCTCTCTCTCTAATCTCCTAATTATTTTGAATTCAACTAACAGGTACTTTGTGATTCTCAAATATTGTTCTACCTGATGTGGAGTAGAAGATTAGGTTGGAAAACCACGTGGGATGGCGCCACAATGTGTAAAAATTTTGAGGAGATCGAGAACTTCACATGAAGGAGGGGGAAAGCGTATTGGTCGACGCGAAGCGCGCGAGAGACTACACACGTCGACGAGCGACAAGACGAGACACGAGCGGTGCTCCGAGATCAGAATGGCAAGTCCATTTCTCAATCGCATTTTTGCTTTTCTGTGAAGGTCAACGACACACTTTTCTGCGTGCCATCCTTGTATGAGAGTGACGTCTTATTTGTTACCTCTAAGGTATGTTGTGTACAATCTCGACAATCGTTTAATGCTTTTGTAAGCGTGTGTAAGTCGATCAAACGATTCGAAGACACTTCCTATTAGAATAATGCAAAATCCGTAATTATCACTAAAAACTAAGTTCTAGCATCAGTCTAGAGAAAAAAACAAGTATTCTGAAGACGGAACTCTACATGTTCTCGGCCGTGAATTCCTGGCGTGACAATACGTGATTACCAGTACCAATTCTACACAGCAAGCTTGCGATGAAATTCTATCGTTTCATTTAATTTATGTATGTAATCAAAATAGATTTGTGGGCAACAAGTAAGAATATTTCGTTATTTTTAATTACGTAAACTGCGTGAATCACTAAGAAAAAGTTTAATCATTAAATTAATAAAATCTAAGGCAATCATAAAGAAAATATGTATAGCATTATTGACTGTTCCTGTGTTTATTAATGATTAATAGTTATATTATAGATAAACATTTTCATTTTACGATTAGCTATATATATATATATATATGGCAAGTAAAAACGTCAAAAAACAACTATAATTTACACACACACGCACACACACACACACACATATATATATATATATATATATATATATATATATATATATATATATATATGTGTGTGTGTAAATTATAGTTGTTTTTTGACCTTTTTAATTGCCATATATACATATAGCTAATCGTAAAATGAAAATGTTTATCTAAATTTAAAAAATGAATTTTGGATTACGCTTTCAGACACTGAGTGGGTAAAGTCTAATCGTGGCTAGTTTTCGTTGATTTTCACCATGTTGAGTTCCCATAAAAGCATTTAAACTGCGCCGCAAAATGTTTGGATAGCGATCGGCGATGAAGGCGGGCATTTTATCACTTCAGATTGCCTAAAAAACCAAAATAAGTTGGTCTGGTAGGTGTGCCCTCAATTTTAAATTTTAAATCAATATACATATCGTATATATATATATATCGTAAAATTGAAATGTTAATCTAAATTTTTAAAACGAGAGCAGAAGAAAAGAGCTTTTATTTGAGCCCTGGGTGGTTTAAATTAAGATGTAAATTCAGGAATAGCTTTATATATCTTCACATACTTAACCCATTAAAGCCCAAGCCAAAACTGGATTAGATAGCATCAAACTAACTGTTGGAAACGGAGCATAACGAACAATAGTACCCGTGTATAATTATAAATTATATTTGAAACTAAAATTAGCCGTGCTGCAGGGCGGTGATTGTACAGAGCAGACGCTGGGATAATACACTAGTCAAATGCACGTCAAAGAGCTTTGGAAGACAGCTAATGAGAGAAATCGATGTGTAATTCTTGACATCGTACTTATCACCGTTTGTAAACACCGGAAAGATAACAACGCTTTCACGCCTTAGAGAAATAACCATTAGACATCATCTTGTTGAAAATCTCGACAATAGGCGTCTCTAAAGCTGGCCAACAGCGCTTAACTAAAACATTCGGTACAAACAACAATACAACAAACAGATCCTCAGCCATGCTTCTCACGTTGAAGATAAGCTCCTTAGATTCCAAGAGACGATTTAAAGAGCCCGCTGGATGACAGTTATAAACCGAACTAAAATGGGACGAGAATAAGTTAACCGTTTCAGGCCCCGACTTAGCCTTCAAGTTATCGAGATATGTTCTAACTGAGATACTAGCCTCGCCCTTCAAGCCTTAACAAAAGACCAAAACGCATTAATATTGGACCTAAGGCCGGTTTCCACCGAACGAACATAATCAGGGTACCTAGATCTCGACATCAGGGTACATACGGCTCTAACAATAAGTCTCTTGAACTCAATTTCATTACTGGTTTCACCAGTGAGTTTCCACGCTTTATGCGCTAGTTTAAAATCCCTAACAGTACAAATAAGCTCCCGATCGTACCACGCAGGATATGTGAAGGATTCAAACTCGAACCTATTTGCTCAAACAGGTGTCTACAACATTATAAAAACAACGTAAATTATCCTTAAGACAGTCACGAGATAAGATCGAATCCCAGTCCACGTCGCCGAGATGGCTTACAATCGATTTATAATCGGCAGCAAAAAATTACGCTTTAAGGAGGGTCCCGAGATATAGCAAAGTAATGAGAATTTCTCCAAATGAGTATATGTCTTTTCCTTTATGCATCACACACGACATATGAAAATTTCAGATTGATTGATCGATCCGTTACCAAGATATTAACAAAAACATTAACATTGGAAACGCTCTCCTCTTATGGGATGACAGCAAAATTAGAGATTCAGATCGTGTTTTTATATGCTTAAAATAATCGGTCAGTAAAAAAAACATACTTTTAGCAAGAGAATGGCATGCTGAATCGATTAGTACCCTTAAAAATTCAGTTTACCGCCTATTTCAATGAGAGAAAGAGCAAAACGTAAATGGAGCCGGAGAAAATAGAGTGCCACAATGGCTATATTAAGCGCCTGCTGAATGCTAGTGAAGCGACCTAACCTCGCGCTCACGTGCACTCGATTCTCAACTTCAAACGTTTATAACTTTTAATCTATTGCATGTAGAGGCTTGAAACTTTTCAGATACCTTTATCTCTATATGTCGTTTAATGCTATGGATAATTATTTAACAATTTCGAATATTTGTAACAGACCTTTGTTAATTGAACGGAAAAATTTAACATATTAAAAGTTCAATTCTGAATTTGTATTTTTAATTCGTTCAAATAACGGCTTGAGCTAATTGTGATCACATAATATGAAACTACGTATATTCATGGTTATTATACAATTTTTTTCAAGTCATTTAGTAAAGGCCAGCTTGAGTAATAACGAGTCGAACACAAAGTAATTTTTTTTCCGTGCGCTCGCACGCGAGGATAAATGTTTTTAGCATTGACCATTTTCGTCCACTGCACACGCACAATAGGTAAAACTGAAGATTTTGCTGCGACCTCCACCCCACTTTCACCTCTCCGGACCTACCTTAACACAGGTACAAAAGCACTACCACAACACATTTTCGCATAAAAACACTCGGAACGTGATGACCATCGGTAGGTACAAGCTGTTCATTCAGTTCAAACAACAGGTCCAACGAGTAGTCCTTTGGTGGATAAGGTGGTAAAAGTTGAGACAGTCCCAATGACAAGAAGCAACCATCGATGAAATCAGCATTTATACGATGCTCCGGGTCCACATAGCCAGTCTCAACAAACTGTAGTGGATTAGAGCACCACTTAATGGAACGAAGATTGTAGTCCCCCACGATGACAAGCTGACAATCTGTATTGGCCTCGGCTACCATATATCCAACTTATCTACATAGTCCTGATACCTTGCTGTATCGGAATTTGGCTGAAGATAAACCGCTCCTAGGATCATGGTGGAGTCTGAAAACGCACTGAAAATGCACAGTTGAGAAGTAGCTTGCCATCGTGCTTGTTCTTCTCTGACTTGTCGGTCTTTTTGATCCTGCTCCTGCTATTTTTTATGAATTTCAATTATTTGTACGAACATTTCTTGAGAAATATCTGGTTTTTGGGCTTTCGCACCGTAATTTTCGTCGGAACCGTTGATTGTAGTATGTACATTGGATATTTTTCTTGACTTTCTTTGTGCGTTGTCGCGTATTTTATTTCTGTGTTTGATTTCCAACTCTGTCACTGCTGCTGGAGGATCCATTTTTTATACTTAAATACTTTGCTAATCAATGATTATGTATTATGCTGTATGATTGAAGAATATGCGCGTCCTTGATACGATCCTCTTTTCGTGTGGTCTTTGCGCTTTCCTCCAATTTCTTTGCAAATTATATTATTTATTGATTCAGACTGATTGCTAGTTCCGTGGTAAATTAGGCTATCTGCAAAGGTGCTGGTATACGTCATTATTTCTTGGATAATTTATAAAATTCCATTTTGCAGAAGCAATGGTATCAGGTTTTCCTCCCCTTCAGGTATGCTTCCATCACAAAAGCCACCTTGGAGACGACATTTTGAATGGTCACCAAAAACATGGCAAGATATGTACGTAACGTCTTCTCCGAGACTGTTGGTTTCTTCATCAAGCGAGTAATTTTGCTCAGCAACGCGTCGTTGTCTGAATGCAATGGCTAATTCAATAGCTTTTCTAAATTTTAGGCTACTTTCTTTAACAAGGGTTTTCAATCTTTGTCGCAGTATCTCGAAGCTTTTTTGATAAATTTCTGTACAGATGATTAACGCATTCCTTTTTTTCTATGACGATATTGAATTCTTTATAGGGATCTGCATCTAGTAACGTTTTGTAGACACTACTATCGCCGTCGCCGATGAACGTTTTATAAATTAATTAATACTTTTCAACATTTTGTTTAAAAATTTCAACTATCATGTCCTCCTCCATTGCAGATGAGGGGTTCTTTCTGTCGTAATTTTTAATACATTTGTGTTTTGGAGACTCTGCTCCTTTTCTCTAATGATATTTACAAACTGAACAGGTTTTATTCCGAACACCGAAATCTAAAATATGTCCAGTCTCAACATCGATTACATTGCCTGTACCGGAGAGTGAATCGTATTTTCCGCCGCGACTACTGCGCTTACCCCAGTGACCATCTACTGACTACATACCGTATGTACTCACCATTTACTTCGATAAAATTACCTTTCGCAATAGCAATTTGTCTTGATCTTTCCGCAGATTTATTCATTTCGAGATAAGCAGTATTTTCAATATCTTCAATGATTTTAAGATTATTTTTTAAGTAAGTAGTTTTGGACATGCACTCCAACGACAGAGTCGTAAAAATTTGTTGAAATTCCGTGAATCCAAATCCGCTAGCATATACAGCTAAATTACCACATTCCGTTACGTCCATCACTCCTTCATCTGTTAGGTTGGTAAAAATACTATCATGATAATTGCATTGTTTACAACGAAAAAAATTTGACTGTTTAATCCATATTGACGTTCATTATAAACTGTCAAATCGACAAATTTGCACTGTCTGCGTGGATTATGGTTATCAAATTTTTTTGCAATTTGAGTAAATAAGTAATTGCAATCCAATATTTTGCGACGTATAGTTCCATTGCTTTGATTGTTATTTTTTACAGAAAAATCTGTAATACATATTCTGTTATCACTATCGCTATTTTCATTGGAAGCATTCTTGTCAACAACGCTTTCAATCGCTTCATCAGTTACTACTACTTCTTTCGACCTACTCTTTTGCAATGCATCCAGCTTCTGCGCTGTGTCATCAGCAAAATTATCAAACTGGTGCGTTGAGCAGCTGGTAGACGCATCAATTTTTTGCGTTGTGTCGCTTATAGATGCATTCAACTGCAGCGTTGGCTGAGTAGCACATACTAAACTTCTGCGTTGTACATGTTCCAGATAGATTAGGCACCTGCGTTGAGTGAGAGCCAGGCGAATTAAGTTCTTGCGTTGTGTGATTCTCACATGCATGAAGGTGCTGCATTATATTATTGAGCGATGCATTATTGAGCTGCTTGATAATTGGATTCGACAGTCCATGCATTTTTTGTGATACTTACCATTTTCAACGGTGTGTCACTATAGTAGTTGAGTGATTCCGATGTCTCGATCGCGAGGCCAGTCGATACGCCGTCGGAGGATTTTTTGCAAATTTGGGAGTTTGGTTGGTGAATAACGCAATTTGTTGATATGGCATTACGCGGATGATTGATTGGTGTTGTACTAATTTCAACGATTTGTTGCCGTTTATTCAACCTGCAAAAGTTATTAATTTAACTACGTTATATTATGATTTAGAGCTACATTTGAACTTGATAACTTATATACAATTGTTAAATTTTACTGCAAAAATATGTTTCTCAACGATTTTATCATTTAATAATTACATTTTAATGAAGTAGTATTAAGGGCCCTCGAGCACATAACTATAGTGATACTGCAATACATTCTTATATATATATATATATATATATATATATATATATATAATTTTTTCGAAGTCGTAGGTGCAGTCGTTAATTCGTAAATTTTATATATATAAAAGAATGTATTGCAGTATTACTATAGTTATGTGCTCGAGGGCTATTAATCATCCGATAAATATACCTTACTATATAGTAATTATAATAACATGAATTATTTTGAGGGGGTGTTTGCGAATTTGACTGATCGATCAGTAGTCTAAAAAGTTATTTTTCGTAAAAACCGTACTTTCGCTTGATTGGCATGAATTAGTATAATATTTTCTGGCAATGAACAAGAACATCAAACTTTTTCAGTATGCAATAAATTAATTTTGATATTACATACTTACACTAAGTCTTGAAGCAGTCAAGTATTTTTTGGAAGATATGATTAGTATCAAACTTGTTCACTCTCTGATAAGTCAATTTTGATACTGTATATACTTGGATTTACTTTCCGAACAGTCAAATATTTTCTGAAAGACATGATAATAATCAAACTTCTTCACACTTCGATAAGAAAGTTATTACGATATTTCTCAAGAAATGTTCGTAAAAATAGTTGCAATTCATGAAAAACATCAGGAACAGGATCAAAAAGATCGACAAGTCAGAGAAGAACAAACACGATGACAAGCTACTTCTCAACTGTGGCATACATATTTTGACTTGCCTTTCAATAACCGAGTATGATTCCAAAACTATCATTTTTTGCGTTGACAAATAAATTGCAAGTATGATATATCCTTCCAATAAATTATGACCTTTCTAAAGTATACATATTTCTTCGGACCATTTGCGACGTTGCAAACGTCGCAGCCGCGTCGAGACGAGGAATCTCGTTCGATGCGGCCAAGCCCTGAGTGCGCGGAAGAAACAAGCGAGTCGACGTGTTGTTGTCGGCGCCGGCCTGTCCTCAA
>QLSS01000553.1:28222-59070 GCA_024372645.1 Trichomalopsis sarcophagae | reverse complement strand
TATTGTTAATTTTGCCCCCTAATAAATTTTGAAAGAAAAACAGGGATGTTGCAATTATTCTGGCCGTGGTCGAAGATATAAGGTGCGAAACCACGATTCGGGCAGCTTTCAGGACTAATTTTCGTTACTGTTGAATGTTTCCTCTAATATATTCTGAAAGAATAATATGGATATTGCAATTATTCTGGCCGTGACCGTAGATTTAAGTCAGTTATTGTTCATTGTGCCCTCTAATAAATTTTGAAAGAGAAACATGGATATTGCAATTATTCTGGCCGTAGCAGAAGATATAAAGTGCGAAAAAAGACTTGGACAGCTTTCAGCGCCCTCTATGCCCATGTTTCGCTCATCAGTTCATATCGGGTCTAATCTATAGTTATTGTTAATTGTGCCCTCTAATAAATTCTAAAAGAAAAACAGGGATATTGCAATTATTCTGGCCGTGATTGAAGATATAAGGTACGAAACCACGATTTGGGTAGCTTTCTGCGCCCTCTATACCTTTATTGTTAAATGTGCCCTTAAAAAAATTTTTTAAAAATGGGATATTTGAATTACCCTGGCCGTGGCAGAAGATAAAACGTGAAAAAACACGATTTGGGCAGCTTTCAGCGCCCTCTATACACACGTTCCGCTACTTGGTTCATATCTCGACTAATTTTTAGTTACTGTTTATCGTTTCCTTTAACAAGTTCTGAAAGAACACCAGGGATATTTCAATTGTCCTGGCTGTTAAATAAGATATAAGGTGCGAACACACGATTAGGGTAGCTTTCACCGAGCAGCCCCTGCTGGAGTGGTGGTTGGGTGCGATTTACTGTTCTAGGAGTAGTCTGGGATCATTTGAAAATCACTACAGTGCACTTGAACTCGGAAAAGAAAAAAATCTTTATTGTTAGAAACGTTGCAAACTTTATACACATTTTTGTCGCACTTATTAATCATTATAATGCGTATAGTTTCCTTGCCATTTATAGAGTTGATTTCATGATCGTTTGAAACATTACTTTGTTTTTTTGTTCTTCTGTTACGCAATATATTTGAATACCTCAAGCAGGCCTTCACGTAATTATAATGATGGAAAAATTTTCCATTAGTTAATATGCTTGTATTATCCTATTGTATAAATGGCATGTAATATGTGGCAGATTTTCGGTAGGAAAAATTGAAATAATATCTCTTGTCAATATTTCAAAACGGTCTCTAGTTATCCTAAAAAGTGATTACAATTTAAAATTATTTTTTCAGTGCGTCTACATATTTATGTCCACATTGACGTCTATCAATATCTTCCAAAAGAACTTTTTCAAAAGTGAAAACCTTGGCAAGAAAAAGACTAATAAACGTAGTAAAATCTCTAAATATTAAAATGTCAAGTAATTGTTTTTTGCTATACTCATTAAGATATCATTTTTTGGGAAAACTATTTAAAATTTTAACTTTAATTTTATATCTTAATGCGTTTCTAATTTATTAATTTCTAAATTATTAAAGTTTAAATTAGCTTCACGTAAACAATAATATTTGTAATAACATTTTTTACATTTCGCTAACGTTTTGCGTTCTTCTACACCCAAAATCCAAGCGAGTCAAATCAGATGGACGATGGTTTTTTGTTGTTTTCTTAAAAATACAAAATAAACCCCGAATTACTGACTCGGTATGGCACAGAAATGTCTCTGTTCCCACTGATCATTCTAGTACCAAGTTGTCTATGTGAGAGACACACATGCTTCAAAAACTCACCCCATTACCGCCCTTGGTCTGCGTTACAATCGGTTCTAGTACCAAGTTACTGCTAGATATTTCTACAAGGTACGGGTAACCTGGCCCTATCACCAGCCCAACCCCAGCAAGCTACGAATAATCAGACAATACCACCAGGAGCCCAAGTCCAAAATCAACAAGGCACGGGTAACCAGACGTGGGGGTGGTGCTGGGGGGAGTATCTTACTATGATCTAATATTCATTTTATATTTAATACTTTTGTACATTCATTTAAATAATACACCAAGTAATAAATAATATTTTCAACAAATAATTTTAAAATTAAAACCACAACCAAAACTGGGGGGTTGGCGAGTGAAGCGAGCAGGGGGGCGAAGCCCGACTAGTGTATATATATATACAGGTACGTGAATTACCGCGGCCGGCCAGTCCGCATGTCTTTGTTTCGGCCGGGCGCATCTTTAATTAAGTTAATATTACATTGACGCTCCGCATGACATTATAACTAGCTAGGCCAATACACATATACACACACACGCATATATATATATATATATATATATATATATAGTATATCTACGATGAAGCGTACAGATACTTAAATTGGTGATTTTAGCAAAATTAGTGGCGGTGCAAACAAATTTTCTTTTAGTGAAAAGTTAGGGTAAACTTAGCTCTAGCTTATGTCGTTTGCTCCTTTCGATAGGATTTATTAGTAAAAAAAATTGTCCGAGGCTAAAAATAATTAGTGCAAAAAAAAGTATGGCAGTATGTTTTTTATCCTTCCATCGTATAGGCCGTGGCCAATAATGCTTAAAACCGCAAAAAAACAATATCCATAGATGTAGATTTTATTTTTTAATAATTAACGAAATAAATTTTGTAAGATGGAAAATAGTTCGCGAGAGCTAAACATGGTGACCACAGCGGAACGCGGAACAGGGCGGATCGAAGCAAGACGGTACTACACCGGTTTGTTATTGTTATGACTCAAGGTTTGTTCGTCTGCTAGAGGTGTCCCCTGTCACAACGCTCGACTCCGAAATCCGAGCACAGCTTTTTGCGAAACATCGGTAGATCGCTAAAGAAGCGATCTCGGAGCTTTCGCGAAAGAGTGCGCATTAAAAATTGATTATTTGGAGCTTGTAAATCGGTCAGGAGCGCTGCTTTTTCATCGTTTATAATAATGCAAGCCCAGTTTCCAACGAAATGTCAGTAGATCACTCGAGCAGCGATCTCGGAGCTTTCGCGAATAAGTGCGCATTAAAAATTGATTATTTGGAGCTCATAACTCGGCCAGGAGCGCTGCTTTTAATGTTCAATAAAAATTTAAGCCCAGTCTCTAGCGAAATGTCGATAGATCGCTTAAGCAACGCGTTCGTAGCTTTCGCAGAAGAGATTGAAATTTCATTTTTCAGAACTTTACTGTAAATCGGTCAGAAGCGCTGCTTTTTCTTCGTTTATAAAAATCCAAGCCCAGTTTTGGTTATAATCGACGCAGTGTTTCTTACTAAAAAGGGTAATCTACTTCATTGTTTTTCCTATAATAATTACAGATTTTACAACTGATAACAAGGCTTAGCAATATACACTACGCAGAGTAAGCGAAATAACGAACAGTAGGCATTCATAGCCGGTAGTGGAATAAAAATCCATGAATAACTGAAATAAGACTTCCGCTGTGTTTTAGCGTCCATATAGTGCAAAATCATTAACAAGGATTGGCATATAATTGGCAGCTTTTGGCAGTTACTGAAAATAAATTATCGCAAACTTATTATTTTAAATTGATAGTTGTTTAAAATTGAATTGTTATTTATTCTACTTGAATTAGCGATTTCTGTATTCCATGAGTTGCTGAAATTGTCCACCGTCTGCTTGTATGCACAGCTAAAATCTTCTGCGCAGTTGCTCTCTTGCTCTTCTTAATTCGCCAGCACGAATCGCAGCGCATGCATTTCGCAAGCATTGCTTCATGTCATCAGATGTAGTAGCTGACTGAAAGGTAATATTAGTAAAAAACAAGCTATTATGAAATCAAATAAGATTATAGCCAATAATTGTGAGAATATAGAGAATTTTTGAATTTCTATACCTGTACGTAGCAGATTCTCTTAATATTACCGAAAAAGTAATAATCCATAATGGTTAAATCAGGTAATCGTGGCGGAAATCTTATGTGTGGTGAATTTAAGCCAATCCACCTTTCAGGAAATCGTTCCTCTAAGTAGTCAGTGACAGTGACTACGGCAGCATTGTGCGCGACATTGTAAGCGACCATTAATGAGCCTCACTCCTTGCAGTCAAATTTTCATTATAGAGCTATAATCCGACCTCCGACAATCCCGATCCATACGTTGAACTTCCACCTTAATAAATATGTGAAAAATTGTAAAATGGAAGTCTGATTGACGTTTGTCTTTAATGTGAACTTACTCACCTATGCTGCCTGTCATTTTCTATAAACCAATGCTGGTTTTGCTCGGACCACATCCTTGTAACTTGCTTATTAATTGGTCCTTTATTGGTGAATGTGGATTCATCCCTGAAGCAAACTCGTCTAAAGAAATGTGGATTTCTCGCCAACTGTCGCAGATCCCATTTGCAGTATGCCTGGCGTCTTTCGTGGTCACGTTAGAAAACTGTTTACACCTTCGTGGGCTTGTACGGGCGTCTCGTCATTCTTACAATTCTTCGTACAGATTCTTTCGATACATCTAAATATAAAAATTGAATTAAGTATAAAAATAAATCCAAACAATACTGATTGCTCACTAATACTCGCTTAGAAGGAACAGAAAGGGTAAAAAGTAAGCACATATTATGTAGAAAATGCGGATTACGTACTGAATTGTCGTGCTAAGGCCCTTAAGCTTAAACGAGGATTGTCTGTTAGAGCCTGATTAATACGATCACTCAAGTTTTGATCACCCCGCACAGGCTGTACGCGGCGACGTCGCTCCACTTTGATCACGCCGTGCTGACGCACTCTTTCAAGAAGTCTATCATAACCCAATTTTTTTTACTAGGACAATATTTTTTAGCTATTTCCTTAATAACAATTATTAACCTACCTGTAGTACGAAGGTCGAGATGGTTGAGGCTGAACATATGGATATTGTTCCAAGAACATCCGGCTAGCATTCAAAACGTTATTATTTTGCGCACAGAGGCACCGGAACATCGCTGTGTGAATCTGATCACGATTCATAATAAATCGCGTTTTCCTCTCTTTCTTAGTAAGTACACAAGTTACATCAATCAGTATTACTATTTACACTATTTACATAAATTTAAACCAAATTCACATTTGCGAAAATGATAGCACATTAGCGAGATACGAGTTGCAAAAACGTCAAATCAGGGAGCACATGACTATATATTTATCTAGAAACCAACTAAACAAAAAGAAACAAAAAGTCCGACATATTCGAACGTCCATAGATCTTCGATAAAATTGTACATACTGTTCCTTTTTTATATTTTAGATTAATTAGCCCATTTCACGTGCTACTCTGCGGCGAAGACGTCAAATGTGAGTAGTAAGAAGGACCATATAGCGAGACCGGCGTTATTGATTTTCCCCCTCCCCTCGGCTTTGGGGTCTAGGCCGGTATAGCGTACATCCCCCTCTATCTCGTTATCTCCCTCTCTCGTCCAGGGGCTTATTATGGTGTAGGGTATTTTTGATTTTTCGAGGGACAGATTAGGTGTACCTGTTGCTAAGTGGCCGTTAAATAATGCACCGGATATGTCCTTATTTGAGGCTGACACGGTGTAAAAGCGCTATATTTGTGCTCTTCACTTTCGTGCGTTTGTTTAATACGTATGGATGTTTTTGTGTCCCTGAAGAGGGCCGATGGTTTCTATGAAATATAAATTATAATTTTTTATAACCCTTTTTTTCGGGTATGGAGCCGGTATTTGTAGAATATTTCTCTGCTTGATTTGAATTGATTTGAAGGTGTTATTTTCTTCCTTCTTTTGGTTTTTCTTATCATCGATCAGTGGCTTATAGCCGGTCTTTTTGCGTTGTGCTCCTGACCCATCTTGGTTGCCTAGTCGTCTCCAAGTGAGAAGCGACGCTTATCGGGCACTATTTATAGCGGTAAAATAATAGTTGGAAAGAGAGGAAAAAACGTTACGATCTCCAGATAGGTAAATGTTTATTGTCAAAGACGATTCTCTCGTTTAAATTATCTATTCTGTTGGTTCTACGAAATGTTTCTAGTTTAGTGTGTCGTTTTTTATAACACTCTCTATAACAGTCTTTTATTACCCCACTGCCATTTGAGCGTATTGCTGATTGCCGAATAAGTAGCTTTAATAATTGTTGCGGTATAAATAAGGAAAGATGTGATGGTGAATAATAATAAAATGTTTTTTATTAATTTATTAAAAGTTTATTCATGAAAGTATATACATGGTGTACGCAAGAGGTTAAATTTTTAGGCAAATTTTACATAATTTAGTACATTATTTGCGATGAACGGTAATCCGGACACGAGGGTTTCGGATAATACAATTCTCAAATATTGCTCTTTAAAATTGTCGTTGCTATCGTCGACCATTGTATCCAGTACAAAGCCTTCTATAGCTATGTTATGTCTCGAATAAAACTGTTTAAATTCCTTGAAATCTGTCAAAATGTTCTTAATGTTTTGTGGTTCTTCGGCTTCCAGAGCAGTCTTCAAATATTCGAGAACGTAGTCGTAGGTATGGCTTACCTTACCGACTAGACTTTTCAAAACATCCAAACGTTGATCGACTAGTGAACTAAGTAGACGGAGTCCTTCAAATGTTGGGTGTTGCATTATACTATACCCGGTGGGTTGGATGTTTTCATTTTTTTCCAAATCGGCTGAGCTATTTCTCCTTCTTTGTCTTCTTCGCTTGGCTGTGTGTTTTTAGGCCTTTCGTCGATTCAAATAAGCTGTTATAGCGTCAAACTGATCTTTTACAAGAGTCCAACTGTTTTCGTCAAGAGTTATGTTTTTGTATATTGGCCCGTTACTTATGAGTTTAATAACTTGATGATAGTACCCATCACTGTACTCCAGACCGATGCAGACTCTCTTTGAGTTGGATTTGTTGAGTGAGTAGGTCGTCGACAGCACTAGATTTGGAAATTCAGCAGTCTGACAGGTGTTTGACAGTTCGCCATGGTGAAGCACGAACAAATTTTACGGTATTATCTCACTTGTAAAAGAAGTTGTTATAGCATACAAGCGCACGGTCAGAGTCTCGATGCTACTATGAAATCTCGCGACCGCCGTCGTCTCTTTAATACAATTTTCCCCACTACCCTTTCGTAGTCCAACGGTTATACGGCTGTTGAAAATACGGCGTAAGGACGTTATAAACTGAACGTTAAAAATAAATCTTGCATCAGAGAAAAGTACGACGGACGACATCCGTCTGTTTAGAAAAAGAAAAATTCGTCACTGATTAATAAAGAAATACATGTGCGTAGGTAGAATGAGAAAACATTTATATTACGTTTAATATTTTTCTTTATTCAAGATGACAAATACATCAAACATATCTTAATCTAGATTACATGGTCTTGAGCCTAGATAACGCTCATCGGTAAATGTAGATGCTCGCTTATATTTTTTATATTTAAGTTTATTGCGAATCTTTTTATAAAATTTGAAGACAAGGGTATCGTTTTGCCCAGTGTCTTGTGAGAATAAGCGGCAAAATGCTCCGAGTCTCGTACCGCAACACATGTGATATAAAAACATAATAGTGTATTGTCTGCAGCAAATCGAGTCGATGCTTTGAAGAGTTTTTGTATTCCAGCGAAAATATTTACAGTTCTTGCGTAGGCGTTCTATATGATGTCTTGATACCGGTGGCAGGCCGTATCGGTATTACACACGCTATTGCTGCTGGCGTCATCAGCACCCGCGGTATCCGATCGGCAGCGTAAACCCCTATTGCCCTTCTAGGGCTCTCATAATCTCGGCCGTATTAATTTTTTATTGTAGATGAATCGGTGTCGTTACTCGCGTATTCGTCGTCGTCGCTACCGCAGGTGTCTTCGTCGCTGTCGATTTTGTCCACCACGTCCCTTCCTCGAAATTGCACAGTGTTACCTCTTCGAGACCACATAGGATTTTGAATAGCTTGATAAAACACATCGGTGCCAGTTTCTTGTATTTTTTTCCAATATTTCACTAAGCACGTGTGAATGAATCCACTTTCGTAGTATGTGCGCTCTCAAGAGTGCACAGTACGATCTTTTATAGGTGTCTGCCTGACAACCATGGTAGCTGCAGACCTGCGGGCATTTAAAGCGTCTCTGCAGTTCACCGAATCCAGCTGTCGTGTAATCATCGAGATTCTCGACGTTGCGCGTCGTTATAGATTGGACATGTCGTGCTTTCTCAAGGCCCTTGACATATATTCTTTTAGCCGTTCTAGCAAGATTATACAGGTGATAGTGTAATCTTCGTAGTGTTATATCTTTGGTTGTGCTGTTGGCGCGAACTTGCTTGTTGGAGTATGGATGTCAGGGATTTGACACTGTGGACTAGGGCAAGCACAATGAATAGTCAATGTGATTCTTAATAAAAGGGAGTCCTTTATATAAAACTATAAGTATAGGTACAAGTGGGTTCGAATTGTTCTTGCTGCTGTCGACTGCTTACGAAGCCGACTCGATGAGTTCTGACGATCTCCTCTGCTTTCCCAACCGCCTCAGCTCAGGCAGCCGTTTGGTGTGCTTCGTGTGTATGTGTGTATGTCGCTGGTGCGCTAATCAAAACATCTCTCTCGGCATCAACAACTGCTTTCGCCTCGAGCGCGAAATTGACCGTTGTGGCTGTACCGCCACATCCACTCCCCCTCCAGTGATCTGCCCTGATGGAACCGAGAACATTACTCGCCGAGAGACCGTAGGATGAGCGGCTGTTGCTGGTGGAGTGGTGGACTGCAATGGTGTCGGTGGCAATGTGCCATCCGTGTGCTCTTGTGTTGCTGGCTGCGCTGGTTGAGCTGGTTGCATTGGTTGCGTTCCTTCTGCCTCTGAGCTCTCCATGTAGGCTGGCTTTAGTTGATCTGTAGAGACGGCTTTCTCAGTCCCGTTGACGTCGATGATGAAGTTGCGCCTGTCGGTGCGTCGAATGACCCTGTGTGGTCCCGTGTAGGGTCTCTCCAGCGGCTTCCGGATACTGTCCACCCGCTTGCATACGTGGGTGCTGATGGCTAAATCTTTGTAGTAGAACGGGTGCGGAGTTGTGTGTCTCGACGCTGCTACTGGCCTTATGTTGCTGAACAGCTCCTTGAGGCTGGTTAGAAATGCTGCTTGAGTTGCTTTGGCTGAGCTTGCGCCAAAAAATTCGCCAGGCACACGGAGAGTCGTGCCGTAAAGCATCTCCGCTGGTGAGGCGTGGAGGTCCTCTTTGTAGGCTGTGCGCAGACCTAAAAGCACGGTGGGTAGAGCGTCTATCCATGAATGTATACTGCATCGGAGGGCTGCCTTGAGTGTTCTGTGAAATCTTTCTACCATCCCGTTGGACTGGGGGTGATACGAAGTCGTGTGGATGAGTTGAATCCCTAGTATCTGTGCGAGTTCCCTGAAGAGCGCTGACTCGAAATGAGCCCCCTGGCCGACGTTATGTAGAGCGGTGTGCCAAATTGACTGATCCAATGATCGAGCAGAGCCTTTGCGACTGTCGCAGCTTGCATGTCTGGCAAGGGAACCGCAACAGGCCAGCGGGTAAACCTGTCGATGATTGTCAGGCAATACTGGCTTCCTTGTGCCACGGGTAACTTGATGAGATCGACGTGTAGATGCTCGAAGCGATTATCCGGCTCTTGAAACCTTCCCAACGCTTCGCGGTTGTGTCGGCTCACCTTCGAAAGTTCGCAGGGAAGACACTCTCGTGCTCATCGTGCTGTATCTTTGCGCATTCCTGGCCAGATGAATTTCTGCGAGACTAGGCGAACCGTCGCTCTGATACTGGGATGCGCGAGATTATGCAGAATGTTGACTGCGGTTTTTCTCAGCTTGTCTGGGAGATAAGGTCGCAGGATGTTGTCCTTCGTACTGCCGTATATGAGGTTGCCTTCTAAATTGAGTGGCGAGAGTGAGAGTGCGGGGTTGCCTAGGAGGTTCGGGAGTTCGGGGTCCTCAAGTTGCGCTTTCGAGATCACCTGAGCACTCAAGGTGGTTGACATGCTCACAGTTGCGATCTGTGGGTGAGTTTGCTCGTTTTCTTCTATCTCCGCTGAGGTTTGTGCTGCCGGTGCTGCGTCCTCCTGGGTTGCTCTGGACTGAGCGTTTGTTGTTCCGGCCGTTACCGAGGGCTACTAGGGATAAGAGCAGGTGCAGTGTATTTATTCTTTATTAATAATGTATTTTACCTATTAGTAAATTTAGCGAACGTTTCTCCGCCATTTGGCTCTCATATGCGCGAATCGACAAGGCGATTCATGGCTTTAGGCCAATACGGTTAGGAGTGATTTTATAATCATTCCTAGACTGCCACGACCCCCTCTAGGAGTTTTACTCCGCAGATTTTGAGGATCACTTTCAGTGCAAAGAGGCTAAAGGGACGAGCTGTGACTGCCAGGCCAGAGAGTCGATTGGCGGGAGGCGTTCGCGCGGGCACATGACTGCGTGTGTATAGCTATAGATATAGAGGAGCGCGCGCACTGCTTCGAGTCCCTTCGGTAGTCCTCGGGAAAGCGTCTTTATTTTAGCGGGCCCGAGTTTTCGGCGGCGTTTAATGAGTAGAGCGTCAGTTCTCGGCGACAACTTGTGAGAGAAGGTCACACCAGGACCGATCGTTAGGAGATTTCAATAAAGTTATAATATCTGATCAACAATGTTTTCACAGTTTATTTTTGAACCTTGATGTAGTCTTGTCCCGTACATTTGTCGTCTCCGCTGCGGTTTGTGTTGCAGGTGCTGCGTCCTCCTGGGTTGCTCTGGACAGAGCGTCTGCTACTTGATTTGCTTTCCCTGGGGTGTGTGCCAGCTTGACGTTGAAACGGAGTATGTACTCCAGCTGTCTGGCCTGCCTGGGCGAGGCCTTGTCTGCCCGCTGCTGCGCTGCGTAGATCAGTGGTCGATGATCTGTGTAGACCGTGTAGAACGTGTAGGTTCGTCCCTCCAGCATTCTCTCAAAATGCTTAATAGCCTCGTAGACTGCAAGCAGCTCTCGATCATATGTGCTGTAGCGTTGTTGAGTCGGTGTGAGTTTCTGCGAGAAAAATCCTAGTGGTCTCCAGTCTCCCTGCGCGTGTCGCTGCTCGATGGCCGCCCCGATCGCTGTATCCGAGGCGTCGGTACGAAGTGCCAGCTCTGCATCTGGCTCGAAGAATGTGGTGCAGGCCGCGTCAGCAATGCTGGCCTTGCACTGCTGGAATGCCCGCTCCGCTTCTTCTGACCATTTGAGTTTGGTTTTCTTCGTCTTCAGACGTTTGAGCATCTCGTGTAGGGGAGCTTGGTGGGCTGCGGCGTGAGGCAAGCAGCGTCTGTAATAGTTGCAGATGCCCAAGAAGCGGCGCAGCTCCGTTGCGGTCGTCGGCCTTGGGTAGGCTCTGATTGCTTCGACCTTGGCTGGTGGAGGCTGGAAGCCATCCTTGGTGACACGGTATCCCCAGAATATTGACTGCGGTTGGCCTATGATGCATTTCTTGGTGTTCGCCTTGAGTTTCGCTTCGCGCAGAGCTTGCAGAAGCTGTTGCAGGTGCTGTAGATGCTCCTCGTGGTTGTTGGACGCTATGAAGATGTCATCCACGTAGGCCTTGGCAAACGGTAATTTCCGGAGAATGTGGTCCATTGCTCGTTGCATTGTTTGCGTCGCGTTCCTCAATCCCAGGGAAGTTCCCAAGAATTCATACAACCCAAACGGGGTTGTCACGGTCGTTTTCTCTATGCTGTCTTCGTCGATGGGGATTTGGTAGAAAGCGTGCCGCAGATCTATCGTGGAGAAGACGTTCCCTGGACTGTTTGCAGCAAATCCTCAATTATCGGCAATGGATATCGGTCTGGGATCGTGATTGCGTTCAGACCGCGATAGTCGCCCGACGCTGTGAAAGTTGCTCCTTTTGGCACCAAGTGGAGTGGGCTCGCCCATTTGCCAGAGCCAGGTCTGATTACGCCCTTGTTCAGGAGGTCCATGAAGATGTTGTGTGCTGCCTGCAGTCGTTCCCCCATCAGCCTGCGATAGCGCTCCGCGACTGGAGGCCCGGTGGTGTTTATGACATGCTTCACCGGAAAACCTGGTGTGCAGGTTGGGCTGATGGCGTTGTCGAAGACATCTGCGAATTCCTTGAGCAGAGCATCGTATCTGCCTGCCAGTGCCCCCTTGTTTTGCTGCGGGGCTTCGATTGATGATATTGCTGACACCGCGGCTGGCTTCAATGCCCCTCGAGAGGCGAGGAGTGTCTTGGCGTCAACGATGCGTCGGCCTTTGACGTCCACGACTAGCCCGTGCTGGATCAGGAAGTCCGCTCCTAGAATAGCGTGTGGCACGTCTGCAATGATCGCATTGCATGTGAAGTTGCGGCGCAGTCCCAGGCTCAGCTCCAGACGTCGGGTGCCGTAGGTGGAGATCTGTGTCTGATTGGCTGCATGTAGTGTGAGTGGGTGTTTCTGCAAATCTCCCTCAGCGTCAGCTTTGGGAATCAGCGTTGCAACTGATCCGGTGTCGACCAAGAATAGTATTGATGTGCCTGGATCGCGTACAAATAGGCGGTTTTCCACTATCGCGCCGCCGACTTCCGCCGCCTGTGTCGAAGTCCGGCCTGCTAGTTTCCCTGGGGCGTGGTTCGGTAGGCACAAGGCTGCGTACAGTTGACTGCGCTGGCGCCGAATCTGTTATGATACCAGCAATAGTCTTGGCGGCCTGCTGTTGAGCGGCTCCTCGGACGGGAGTTGCTGCGCGCGCGGCCTCTCCCTCGTCGCGAGCCGTTATCTGTTTCCCTCGATCGCGACGACCTCTCGAGTGACTGTCTGGTGAGCGCGATGAGTTGAGCAATGGCTGTTTGGATTGCTGCTAGCTGTTGCTGCTCTGGAGCGATCGCGGATACCGGAGTACCGTATCCCGATGATGCGTTCGATGTGTCATCTGAGGCTGTGACTGCCGTTACCTGCGTGCTGCCGGTGATGATTTTGTCTGCCGCCTCCAGAAGGTCCTCGACGTTCTCGACCTTAAAGACGCTCAAATATGTTTGTGCTGGAGCGGGGAGATGGGCTAGCCACATGACCTTCAGCGCGGGCTCCAGGATTTTTCCGTCCGCCAGGCTCTGCATCTTCCGCCAGAGCTGGGATGGTTTTGAGTCGCCGAGCTCCAGATTGGTGAGCAGCTTGAGTAGATTGTTGTCCGGCGATTCTGTCGTTCGCTTGATGATGGTTTCCTTCAATGTCGCGTACTTCGTGTTGTTTGCCGGCGGATTCCGAATCACATCCTGGAGATCGTCGATGGTGCGGACGTCCAGCGCGCCTACGACTGTGTTAAATTTCATCGTGTCATCGGTGACCTTATGTTTTTCAAACAGCGCCTCTGTCTGTATGAACCAGAGCTCCGGTTGCTCGCGCCAAAATGCTGAGACGGAACAGTTGGTCGCCATATTTATTTCGTCGTTTGAAATTTGCTCGAGAGCGTCCTCGAAACTTTGATCGGCTTCGTTTTGCGTTTCAGTTGCTTTTGTCGAGCTGGGTTTCTGCGATGTGGTAGCAAGATCCTGGGCTGACTGCTCAAAGGACGGTGCTGCGATGCCTAGCTGTCGATCCGAGCGTCTGAGTGCGTCTACAAATTCGACCGTTTTTCCTCGGCCCCGTCCGCTCATGGGCCTAGAGGTTCCACTACTGTGACTTAGCTATTCCGAGTGCTCCAAAACGATTTTTGCTGAGTCCTCTCGTCGTGTCGCGTTGTGCTGGAATGCTGCTGCTTTGCGGGGAGGATGGCGTCGCGTCGCGAAGCTTAAAGCTGCTGCGTCATAGCATTCCCCGAGACGTGTGCTTGACGATTTGCGACAGCGACACTGAGCTGCGACGATGTTGTTGTTTTCGAGAGTACTCACGCTCGCTTGCTGTTGGGACCTGGTATCGGTCAAGACGTTTTCTGATGCGACTTGTGTGGCTCGGTGCGGCTTGGAGCGTGTTGGAGACGGGGTCACCACTTTGGTTACACTGTTGGCGCGGACTTGCTTGTTGGAGTATGGATGTCAGGGATTTGACACTGTGGACTAGGGCAAGCACAATGAAGAGTCAATGTGATTCTTAATAAAAGGGAGTCCTTTATATAAAACTTTAAGTATAGGTACAAGTGGGTTCAAATTGTTCTTGCTGCTGGCGACTGCTCACGAAGCCGACTCGATGAGTTCTGACGATCTCCTCTGCTTTCCCAACCGCCTCAGCTCAGGCAGCCGTTTGGTGTGCTTGGTGTGTATGTGTGTATGTCGCTGGTGCGCTGATCAAAACAGCTCTCTCGGCATCAACAACTGCTTTCGCCTCGAGCGCGAAATTGACCGTTGTGGCTGTACCGCCACATATCTCCCTCGAACCAGTGTATGCCAAAATGTCGCGCCGCTGCATAGTCGTTGGCGATCCTCAAGGAGCAGGGTAACTTGGTAAATTTGTGGGATGGCAAAATCACCCAATGAGAAATGACGTGTCCTTGCAGAGAAACTACAGCCACTTCTTTGGGAAAAAACTTGTCTTCTTCATCCCTGAAGCCATGAAGTTCTATCACGAAAATTTTCCGTTGTCGGACCAGTCCATGAGACAAAAGGTGTCTTTGCTACGGACGAATCTTACTCTCACGTCTACACCGTTGATCAGGAATTTCTGTTCATTAAAAACGTCACAATGCAAATGTCCGATCATGTCGACGGCCTTGCCACCAGCTGTAAAGAACAGTCTGTTAATGAGGCCTTGATTCGCCCCATCAGGCTTACGATCTAAATTTGGCGCGGCATCCATGGCACCGGCGGTATCGATGCTCCACAAAGCAGACGTGAGATGAGAGCGCATAGCAGGTGCCGCATAATTTAGCAGCGTTTCTATGTAGGATCTATACAGATACGCATTGTTTGGCGGTGAAACTAACTTTTGATTGAAAAATATGTCAATCTGATCAAACATTGAGTGTATAAAGTTATTCACAGGGCCAACTTTGAGATTTTCGCTGGATGTATCACTAGCTGGTAGTATTTGAACGGTCAGGTGCAATATGGTGTGCGCGAGATCGATGTAGTGATCGGTTGAACTTGGAATTAAAAATTAGTAGTAGGGGCTGCGCGGCTACGGCGCCACCGAATACCGACAGTCGGTAACGGGTAAATCTGTCATACCGACGTCCGACGCGGGCAGCCGGAATTTAAATTCGATGCATGTATGGAATTTAAAAATTTGTGTGTATATGTTTTTACCGGCGCGGCAGCCTGCATTCGAATTTCTTACCGATTTGATCTTAGTATTATAATTTATTACTTTATGGGTCATTCATTAATTGTTAAAGTATACGTATAGAAAGAGTTTAAATAAATACATGAATTCTTTCTTTCTTCTTCTATATCAATGTAGAATTAAGACTTATCCAACTTTAAGAATTCGGAAGAGAAAACGGGAAGGAATAATAAATAAATGTATACAAGATTACGTTTTGTTTATTGAAAAATTATTCTTACCAACTCGCAGGTTGCTCTCTATCATCAGACTCAAAGCTATAAACACTGTATGGCAAGCATATGTAAATAAAAGTATTTATATTAAACTTATATTCTATTTTAACCATGACTCAATTTATTATAACACTCCCATATGAGTACATTACTTCGTGGGATAAATTGGATGAAACGACTTTACCTGATCTAGACAAATTTTTCAGTACACTCAATGATTCTGGAATAAGCATGGAAGACTATGAACATGCGCAAAATGTATGGCATTCGTTTAACATACAGACATTGGGTGAATATTCTGATTTATACATGAAAACTGATATATTATTACTCGCAGATGTTTTTGAAAAATTTCGAGAACATAGTATAAAGGCGTATGGCTTAGATCCTGTACATTATTATACTACACCAGGATTTTCTTGGGATGCTATGCTTAAACATTCAAGTATTAGATTAAAACTATTGACAGATATTGACATGGTTTTATTCATAGAGCGAGGTATTCGAGGAGGTTTAAGTCAATGCTCACATCGATATGCGACTGCTAACAATAAATACATGCTGCAGGATTATAAGACTGATGAAGAAACCAGTTTTTTAATTTACTTAGATGCCAACAATCTGTACGGTTATGGAGAATCGCAGTACCTTCCATACGATGACTTTGAGTGGATAACTGATTGCGAGAATTTCAATTTTTTCTCAGTAGCAGATAATGCTCCAAACGGTTATATTTTAGAAGTTGATTTAGAGTACCCTTATGAATTACATGATGAGCACAATGATTTACCCTTCTGCCCAGAGCATTTAATATCTCCTGGATCTAATAAAAAAAAACTATTGGCTACACTTCAGCATAAGAAAAATTATGTCATCGATTATAGAGCTTTGAAACAAGTCATTGCTCATGGCCTTCGTTTGAGTAAAATACATCGAGTTTTAAAATTCAAACAATCTCCATGGTTAAAGTCTTACATAGACTTGAATAGCTCAATGAGAGCACAAGCTAAAAATGAATTTGAAAATTTTTTTTTCAAATTAATGAATAATGCAGTATATGGAAAGACAATGGAAAATGTGCGAAAAAGAGTGAACGTAAAGCTTCTAACAAAATGGGATGGAAGATATGGAGCCCAGGCATACATATCATACCCAAATTTTCATAGCAGTTCTATATTTAATTAAAATTTGGTTGCTATTCAGCTTCGCAAGACTGAAGTTATAATTAATAAACCTATTTACGTGGAACTTGTAGTCTTAGATCTTTCTAAGAGACTCATGTACGATTTTCATTACAATTACATGCGAAAAATGTATAAAGATAATTGTAAACTTCTGTACACTGACACCGACAGTTTTATATACGGTATAAAGTGCGATGATTTTTACGAAGACATGAAATCAAACATACATAGGTTTGATACATCAGATTATCCAGCTGACAATATATTTAACATGCCTCGTTTCAATAAAAAAATTGTTGGTCTTATGAAGGATGAGTGCAATGGCAAGATCCTTACTGAGTTTGTCGGCTTGAGAAGCAAAATGTATGCCACTCGGATCAATGGTCAAGATTGCGTGAAGAAAATCAAGGGAATTGAGGGTTCCGTTGTAAAAAGAGCATTAAATTCGATGATTATGTAGATTGTCTTCGAAACACATGCATCAAACATCGAAAACAGCACGTTATACGTTCACGACTACATAATGTGGAAACCATAAGACAGAACAAAATCGCTCTAAGTCCATACGACAATAAAAGACGCATTCAAGACGACAATATACAGACTTTAGCATGGGGTCATTATACGATCAAAGGTACGTAAGTATAATTATTTATCAGATCAGTTTAATTATTTTTATTTCATAGTTTTTTAAAACATGCATAACATTTTATTACAGAAGCGTGAGAAGCAAAGAGGGGGAAAAACGTGTACATTTTTCGGACGATGTCACAGTTCATCCGATGTATGCATGGAAATTTGTCTATCATAAGGCTCGTTGCGGAAAGTGGGAGCAAGCTGCCCGTGATCGAGAACGTTTCAAAATGAGGATTGAGAAAACACATACAATTCTTATGCCAGTACTCTTAAGAAAAAGTAAAGAAATTAGTATAAAAATAAATGAATAAGCAAGAAATTTTTTATTAATTTTTTTATTTTACTTATATCCATAGTTACACGTCATTTTTGTTTATCCAACTATTATGAGAGTTATCAAAACCAAGCCATTTAACATATAACTTATTTCCACGTTTCTTTAAAACTTTTTCAACTAAATAAATATCAGGATATCTAGTTTTGAGAAGTTCTTCTTCATAAAATCAACCTGCTATTGGTTTATCTTGATAATCCTTCAAATGGTAAGTCCGTGGAACAGTATTTGATACTTTATATACAGTAAAGATTTCAGTTGACCAGTTAGGTGTATATCCTTTTTCAAACAGTTGCTTACTCTTACTAACTCGAAATTTATCATTTACTTTGAATTTAGCTTCCTTATGTTGACGTAATTTTTTTTGAGCAGCTAATCGAGTAAGAATTTCTTTAACATGTATGGATTTTACATCTATAGGTTTCATACCAATTGTCCGATGCTTAGATTTATTGTACTGCAAGGTTATATCTTGCAGTATATCTATCCACTTATAATTACCTCGTAAACTAAAACGCTTCCACATTTTACTTTTAAGAGTACGATTAAAGCGTTCACATATCGAAGCTTTCATATTGCTATAAGTCGAATACAAGTTTATTTTAAAATTTTTCATTAATTGTTGAAATTCCTTGTTGTAAAATTCTTTACCACGATCTGTCTGCAAATTTCGTGGTACTCTATTTTTTACTAGAATCGACTTCATAGCTTTAGTTACATATTTTCCACTTTTTTGCTTTATTGGCACAGTCCATGCAAATTCGGAAAAAATATCTATGACAGTGAGCATATACTTGAAGTCTTTACTTTCATTTGCGTACGGTATTATTTCAACGAGATCTGCTTGCCATGTTTCATCGATATCTCTTATTTTAAATGACTGACGAGGATAGTTACGCCTTGCAGGCTTATGGATTTCTTCCACTAACGATTCTTTCATTTTTAGTTACATAAAATGTGCATGAGTAGTAGTAGTGGTAGTAGTAGATGAGTTTTCATTGATAAAAAATTCAATCTTTTTTATTTTATCATATAACTCGATGAGTGATTTTTTTATTTCAGATATATCATTTCCAATTGTATCCAACTTTTTATCGTTTAAAATTTTATTAAAATCATGAATAATTTTTTCAGATTCCAGTTTAACATTTTCTTTCATGACTTTTAATGTTATCACATCGTTCGCTTCCGTAGCATTAGCTATGTTACACAATTTATGACTTTCCAAATCAAATTGTCCGTCTGCAGTAAGTTTGAAACCCTGACCTGGTGGCCCGCGAATTGTGTCAGTACGGATCAGTTATCATCTGAATACATCGATACTCATTTTGATACTGAGTGATAGCTCTACTCTACACATTAATAAATATATTCAGCTTCACGGAGTTCTTCGATAATGGATTGTATTTCATTTATATGACTCTGATTTCCAGCTGCTCTTTCAGCAGTAAGCAATCTTACACGATCAACAAGCTCATTTGGATCATCCCAATAAATGTAGTCCATATATACGTTTTTACGAGCGACTTTATACGATAAGCCTTTACGTCTTTTAAGCTTGACTTCCTTGATAGACTTGCCAATGTAATTAGTATACTTTTTGTTGAGGTTTATCCTCGTATTTTTGCTATGTTGCGTGTATACGTGTGTATGTGCGTCGAGAGAGTCACCGCGGTAACAATACCTTCTATGTGTGTAAACACAGTTCTGAGAATTCGTTTCAATTCGCGCGCGCGTCGAGTCGAACGTTATTAGAAGCGAAAATCATCGCGTTCTGTTCGCACCGAGCCTGCTTAGCGACAACAGTTATTCGTAGCTCCTCGTAGTAGTGGTTCTGGTGATTGCTGTGAGACACGGGTTGCTAATAGGTTTCCGGAAGGAGTGTGTGCTGACATCAATAAATTATTTTCTTTTACTTAAAGCGTTGTACCATTTTATTAAAACCCCAAAACTTTTTACTGTCTTGCACACGGATAGCTTCATGTGGAAGATAATATTTTCTATGTGCGTTGGTATCATTTAAAATTTCATCATAATCTTTCATATCCTCAGCCGTAATTAAACTTTGATCTGGATTTTTCATGAATAACAATTGAATGAGACCAGGCCTCTTTTTATACTTTTTCTGACCAATCGTAATGAAATTATCATCAAAATCTATGAAACTATCACCGACTTTGAGTTTATCGTTACGCATTCTTCGTACACCATATACTGTATCTAAAGTTTGCACTTGACCATTTAACAATAAGTCTATGTACTCGTCTTCTATATCATTTTTTTTCTTTCTAATAGTCTCTTTCAGAATCTTCTTCTTCAGACTCACTTAAAGCAGACTCAAACTTAGTATCATCTTCAGTTTCAAGTTGAATATCATCTTCACTATCTTCTACAATATCATCTTTTTTCTCCACTTTTTCTATTTTTATTTTTTTCTCCCTTCCAGTTTCTACTTTAGGTTCACTTTTCACTTTCAGGTGATTTGTTGTCTCAGTCATATGTATCAACTTTTCCAGTGGATCAACAATAGGCTTAACAGAATCATTTACTGCTTTCTCAAAATCTATTTTCTGACTTTTCAATAAAGTATGTCTTCGTTTTATAGCATTACGAGCCTTCTCTACTTCTCGCAGCACAGCAATCTGTTGATTAAAATCGGCCATCTTGTCACTTTCAAGTCTCACAGTCGAATACTAAACTTATTCCGTGCGTTGTATATTTATTATAAATTTATCGAAACCTTTTCTGTAACGGCCATCATTAATTTTTGAATCTTTGTCAATTACAAGAAAGCTGTGATTACTATTCCAACATGATGAACACAAATCTTTAAATCTTTGATATGACATGTCTGTATTCACATGATCATTATATATATGTTTTAAATTCATATCATCTTGTCGAAAAAGTATTATTAAATTAACGTTATCGCGAACTAAATGTTTTGGTACTTGTGCATACGATTGACATAAGTAGAAACAGTCAACATTTTTATGTCTGCCCATGCAGTAGAACGCTTTGACATTATCTTGTTTTTCACATGCAATATCATCAAAGACAAATATAGAATTAGCTCGAGCTTCATCAGGTGATACAACAAGGTCGTGCTCGCCAAAAGGTAAGTATTGTATACCTTCTAGCGGTTCAATAAGCTTTTCGAGAAATTTATATTTTGACTGATTTAGAGACTTTGAATATACGTATATATTTTCAAATTTGAGACCATTCGGATGTATTATGAGAGATAATAAAGCATTAGTTTTTCCACAATTAGATGGTCCACAAAAAACAGCTCGAATGCTATCCGGAAGTAAGTTTCCATGTCGTTTATAACGTTTAGGATTTGATTCAGTGAGTGTATCAAAATTAATCACCGGTAATTTTAGTGATTGTTCTTGCAGATCCATCTTGTTTTAAAGATCAATTCCAACTGACTGGATATAAGTATAAAAGCATACATTTATTGTTTTTACGTCAGTTTATAGAAAACTTCCCGAGAGTGATGATCACCCATAACGGATCGAGTCTTGTAAATAAGTTAATAAATAAGCTACCTATAGAATTACATTTGCCTGGTTATCAGTACTGTGGTCCAGGCACGAAACTGTCTAAGAGGCTAGCACGTGGAGACCTTGGAATAAATCCTCTAGACGCTGCATGTAAAGAACATGATATAGCTTACTCAGGGAATCCTAACAATATTCAGGCAAGAAACGTTGCTGATAGAGTTTTAGCGGAAAAAGCGTGGCAACGAGTGACCTCTAGTGACGCTAATTTACGTGAAAAAGCAGCTGCTTTTGCTGTTTCAAACATGATGAAAGTAAAATCAAAGTTAGGTATGAGACTCAGTGGAAAGAGAAGAAAGATGCAAAAGAAAAGAAAATTGTTAGCATTGAAAAATGTGATCAAGTCTACGGCGAAATCATTCATTCCTAGCAATGATTCACATAGTTTAATCAAATCAGCTTTAATGCTAGCTCGTAAACATATAAAAAATGTAGGTGGAAAAACAAATATCAAGATTCCACGTGTACTACCTGTACCTAAGGTAGGTGGTTTTCTTCCAGCTCTAATTCCTATTTTTGCTGGTTTGAGTGCTGTAGGCTCACTTGCTGGAGGAGCTGCAGGTATCACTCAAACTATTAATAGGGCAAATGCTGCTAAGCAGCAAATTGAAGAACAAAAACGACATAATAAAAAAATAGAAATGTTAGCACTCGGAAAGGGACTTTACTTAAAACCTCATAAAACAGGTTATGGCATTTGTTTGAAACAACGTAAGCAGAAACGTATGCAACGAAAACGTTCGCAAAGAAAAAAAAAACGTTGTTGACATAATACGTTTACCAAATCGTCCATTGACTGACTATGATTTACTGAAATACGCGCGCTTATTGAAAATTTCAAATTTTCGAGGAGTCTATATGAGAAATGATTTACCTGCAAATAAAAGTCATTATCGAGAAACTGCAATTATAAATTTAGATGATAAAAAAGAGTCTGGTACTCACTGGGTAGCTTATCGTAAAAATGGTAATAATGTTTTCTATTTCGACAGTTTTGGTGACTTGCGACCACCTGAAGATCTTATAAAATACTTGAAAATTGATAAAGTTAAATATAATTATAAAAGATATCAAGAATTTGATACTTTTGTTTGTGGTCACCTCTGCCTAAAATTTTTATGCAATCAACTCGTTGATGCAGACAATTTTCCTCTATATAAGAAGTGATTAGATCGATAAACTATTAGTATCTTACTTACATTCAAAATGATTGAATCGCTAACTTTGAGCCTGTCAGGCACTTCATCTGTTCTGGAAACTCAATACTTTCCACCAATTGAACTCGATTCAGATAAAATGTACGTTCTCGGATTGGTTGAATTACTAACTTTCAACTCTATACCTAATGTGGACTTTAAAAGCAATAAATTTTATGTTGGACAAGAAATCATTGAATTACCAACTGGTAGCTATGAAATAGAAGATATGACTACTAGGTTTCACTCCACGACTGTTGAAACCCTATATAACTCACAACTCTGACTTGCCCGTAGCCATTCTCAAAGTGAATGCCCTTCGAGTAGAGTGTAATATCACATCTGGAGCATACATTAATCAAAATCAAGTTCATACCATTCATGAGTTTTTCCCTGCAGTTCCACCAGGTTACAAAATAATTGAAGTTCCAAAACAGATTATATATTTACCAATAACAGTTAAAATTATTGATCACTTACAATTACGGATCGTAGATCAAGATGGTGATTTGTTAAATCTACGTGGGGAAGTTATAACAATTCGTCTACATTTGAAGATGGTCTAAAAATGGGAATTGTTTTTAATACTAAGCCTGAAAAAAATTATATTAATAATCCACTATGTCCTCGGATAGTCAGTCGACAACGAGTCGTCAAACAGTTAACACGTCAGAACATTCAGTTTCTACGGAGTCTAGCTCTAAAGTTAAAAAGAGGAAACGGTTTCAGAAGAGTAAAAAGGAGCAAAAAATAAATTGTGTTTACTATTTTTATTTATATTAAAAAAACAAGCGAGTCGACGTGTTGTTGTCGGCGCCGGCCTGTCCTCAAGTTCGGGGAACGGGCTAGCTAACCGTCATCGTCGGCGCGAAAGTGAGCATCGTTGGCGCGAGAGCGAGCCTCGTCGGCGCGCGGGCTGATAGGTCCTCTGCATGTCGCGAGCCAATCAGCGGGCGCAGATGCGCGGCTCGCTATCCGCGCGGACTGGCAGCCAATGGGGAGCCAGCAAGAAGCGCGGGCCCGACGAGCACGTGACGAGAGCGAGCGCGAGAACGAGCGGGGAAATTCGAGAGTTCTCTCACGACTGTCGTCGGAGCACGTCGACGTTTGCACTAGAAAGTGCCAACGCCCAGACGAGCCAGCGACCATCCTGACGAGAGGAAGGAGGCCAGCCAGTCCGCCACCATCATCCAAAGGACCAGAGCAGCCAGCAACATCGGCGCCAGCCGCCAGCCGCCACCAGGTCCAGGAGGAGTCCAGGAGGCAATGACGGGAGCACCGACGGACGTCCACCGGAAGCCTCGAGAGAAGAGAGCGAGTAAGCGAGAGAGAGAGAGAGAGAGAGAGAGAGAGAGAGAGAGAGAGAGAGAAAGCCGTGAGTGTGTGAGAGAGAGAGTGAGTGAGACGAGAGAGTGGTGTGCGGTGCGCCCGTAGTAGACGAAGTCTGCTCCTGTAGTAGTAGTGCTCTGTAGTAGACGAAGTCTGCTCCTCATAGTAAAATTTCTTTCTTTATATGGACGAGACCATGAAAGAAACAACCAATGAATAGGAAGTTTAACAAAGAGAAGGGATATTTTCTTGGGAATTGATGGATTTTCTATCTTTGCTCGAATGAGCTCTATGCTTATTTTTGATTATTGATTACGCTTAAAGTGAAGCATAACCGTCAGTGTCCCGTACTCGAATGGTATTTTTTCACCGTGCTGATCTCTTATATCGATAACGATATTTTGGAAAGAGTGCTGCAGCAGTGGAATGTAATGGATCGGTGCAAACTGTTTAACCATGTACGTGCCGAATTTGTACTTTGAATTTTCAAAAGCGACTATGCGTAAAAGTGCTGCTTGCATATCGCCGACCGTGTACGGTGTGCATATGTCTGTATAGACGTAAAGCTGATCGGGCACAGCGCGTGCCAAAGAGGTAGGTCTGCTACCCACGTTATTGCTTACACCCAAATTCGATGTTACAAAAGTGCCCGTTTGTCTGTGCACGGCATCTTCGAATCAAAATACGCGTCGAATTTTTTCATTAAAGGTTGTATAATGAGGATATTTACATTTACAAGTACTCCTCAAGGCGTAGTATAGTAGCCTTTCTGAAATTCAGTCGGTGCGAGTATTTGATGCTCGCGAATATCTCATACTTTGTCCAATTCTTCGGCCAGCTGGTCCACAGTCTCGTATATTCCATGAGAAAAATTGTAGTACTGATCGCCGTCTTTGCTGGTCTCACTGCTAAGTTTAAAAGTGTAGTACGCCTCGGGTTCTAGAATGTGCATAACGGTGCGCGGCACGTGGATTTCGGCTAGGCCCACGTGCCAATCTCCTGTCAGTTTTATTTCGCGGCACAGATGCGTGCTGAAACGTGCTGAAACAAGTTGTCGCGTTATCGGGAAAATAGACCAAGCTGCTGTTACTCGGTAGCAAGAGATAAAAGTTGTCCGCGTTATCCATAGTTTAAACACCTTTGATATCGCTCGCTTTTACCCAAGAGTTAAATTTATCGGGATATCCCAGTCACTTGACAAACAATTGTTTTTTATTTCCGCGAACCTTGGTTTTAATTACACGCGCTATCTTGAATTCTTGATCGGTTAGCATACGAGCAGCGCCTACGCGCACCAAATCCTCGTTGTAAAAAAATCCGTCAATGATTTCACCATTGAGATCCTCCAATTCGTATGTGCAGATACCCTGCCGCTGAGTTACGCGTTTGATTTTGAAAATTTCTTCGCTAAAGTTTTTTCGAACCGTTTCGAAAAGGTGCCCTTGGATCGACTGATGAGCACGTAGTCGTTGACACGGTATTTAGGCTGTATCGAGTGCTTCTTTTCTCAAGTGTGGCGCTGCTACTCTACGTTGCTACGGGCTTTGTGCGCATTGTAGAGATTAACCGCAGCAGGCCTCATATTTGTAGACGTGTGAATCGTGTTGTTGTATGCGTCGACAATTTTCTGTAACACGTCAATGTAACGTTTGGTGTTGCGGTGGGTAAAGTACCTCCACATACGCTCTTTCAGTGTACGATTTACGCGTTCAACGGCCGCTTTGATATCCGGATTTCGCGCGGTGCGAAAAGAAATGTCGTATTTTTTGAGAATTTTTTGAACAACGCTACCTGTAAACTTTTTTCCCTTGTCCGATCGTAAACACTGAGGCACACGATTACCGGCTCGTTTGAGAATTTTTTCAATGGCTGTAGCGACTGTCTGAGCTGATTTATCGCGCAAGGGTTCGGTTCATACAAATTTACTGAGAACATCTATGACGACGTGTGTGTAACAAAATCCGTCATTCGCTTTGAGCGCGGTTAATTGACACAAATCTGCCTCCCAAACGTCGTCAATGTTGCTGACGTTATAGTGCAATCTTGAAAATTTTTTGCGTATTGGATGATGAAGTGTATACGTGTCCTGGATGCTCAACCACTCGTAGATACAATTCTTTTCTTTGTCGGTTAAAGATTTGCCTCGAGTATTGACACGGAGGAGATTTCAAGTACCGGCGTAACCGGCCTCGTGTGCGGGATCATAATACTGTTTCTCAAAATTCATACCGGCATATTTAACCATCTCTTTTCACGAGCCGATCGTCTTGGTGGTCGCGGCTTGTGTCAGACTTTGCTCGGCGGCGGTGACGTAACTTTTGCGCTTCGCCGCCTTTATTCGAGCCGATATTTGTCTAATCATTTTTGAAACGTGCGTATTCCCGACGAATTCATTCAGCGTTTTGGAGCTGGCGATAAACTTTGCAAATTGAAATTTTCCAACGGGCGGATCTTTTTTTGGCTTTATCAATATATCGCTCAATAAGTCTGCTATATTTGATTGAGTCACGAGACTACCGTCTATGATAACGCCGCCCGTGTTGTTCCATTTGAGCCGAACGGACTCGTTAGCCTGCCAGTGTTTAAGCAGCAAGCGTGCTTTTTTCTGATGAACTTTTGGCACACTTTCGATAATAGTTTCTTCCGACAGCTGTGTCGCGAGATTCTCATTGCGAGGCTCTTCGAGTTGTTCGCTTTCCTTGAAGAACAGAAATCATCGCAGTGCTTGCAAGTAGTTTTTACACTTTTCTTCTTCACTGATAAATTTTTTCGAATTAAGGGGACAAACCACCTTTAAATCCTGAAAAAAAAGCACACAAAGAAAAATTCATAAATTTTAATTAAATGATTTAAATTTTTTTTGAGTTATATTTACACTAAATACCTTCAATTTTATCATCATAAAACCTTTATTATTCCTGCTGGCCCATTGTGGCACTCGGTGCAAGAATTTGTGAACTTTTTCACTGTCCGTAAGATTCCAAGTGAACGGATGGATCTTTTGGGCTGAAACTCAAGGAGGATACTTTGTGCACTTGTAGTTTTGGTATGAATGCAGGGATTTTAATTTAAATGTTTAGAAATGATTTGGCGATGAAAAAACTGACATTTTTTTATTTTTTTCGCTTATTCTGGCACCTTTTTGTGTGTAAAACATTTTCTAAAGATTCAAATCAAAATCCCTGCATTCATACCAGAACTACAGGTGCACAAAGTATCCTCCTTGAGTTTCAGCCCAAAAGATCCATCCGTTCACTTGGAATCTTACGGACAGTGAGCTGAAATCAGTAAAAACAACAATTAAAGAAAATCAACTTTAAAGTTTAGAAAATTGTTAAAAGTGTAACTTAAATTAGGACTTACCAAATCCTTTGGGGTCAAGTTTTCTATGTTCCACACACATAGACCTTGATTCTCAGCAATTATGAGGTATATTCACTAATACCTCTTGGTTCTATACGGCTTTTCTTACCTGCAAACAAAAAAAGGCATTTCATTAATTTTGTAAAAAATTGATAAAAAGGATATTTTATCCTTGATAATCATAACACTTAATACTTATCTTTTTTTTGGTTACTGTGTTGAACCTCCAAGTTGAAACTGGTAGAAAATTACCAGTCTAACCTCCAAATGCCACCAAGCAGGTTAGTGTTACCAGGGTCAGCTGAAAAAGATAAAATAAATCAATATTTCAATTTCATAAAAATGGCCTGAAACAATACAGAGAAGTATACTTATCTTTTTTTCGTAGTCATCACAAGGCCTTTTTCTTCAAGATATTTCAGTGCACACTGCCTAGTGTGCTCCTGCAGCGTACGAATCCTCCTCTTGTAGCTCCCTGGCTATCCTCCTGAGGGTTCGTGCTTCCTTGGTGCTGGCCTGGACTTGTCGCTCAGCATGAAAAATCCTCTGGGTATCGGCAGAGTTTGCCCACTCTGCAGCAGCGTGCCCAGGTGCCACCTCAAACTGCTCCAGAATCCTAAGTAAACCGGAACGACCATCATTAAACATGGTTACTGCTGCATAAACACCAATTTTGAAGACTGTCAAACCACTGAATGATGTCTTGGGAACTAATCTCCATACACAATTATTAAAACTCTCATTAGAGTTTTGTGTAAAACCACCAAGACATCTTTCAAGTAATTCTGGCTTTGACAGATCTTCATAAATTGGTTTCACTGCATCCATCACCACAGTCGGAAGGCTGTTCTTGTGGCTGAAGCTTCTGAGCTTTTTAGTAGCTTTGGCTACTTGCCACTTGCACCAGCTGTTTGGTCCTGGTGGGCATAACTGATGAATTGGCTTTGCATCAGTTGACTGCATATGATTGAAAGTTGCCCAGATTGCATTGTACATATTGTCAATGGAATCTGGATGACTTCTAATAGCTTTGCCATAGAAAGTCGACAACTTGTCAATCACTTTTGCAGTGAGCCTTCCTCTTCCGCCAATAGGCTTATTATCCGGAAGCTTCTTCCCAGAGAAAGACTTCACTAGGTTCCGGAGGCGAGTACCCATTCTCTTCTGCACGTGTTGGATGCACTCCTTCTTCTCTACTACAAAATCTTCGCCATAAGGCTTACTTTCGCTCACTGTCTTGTACACTTTGCAGTCTCCATCTCCAATGTAGCGGTGGTACTTGACACCATACTCCTCTTCTGAGCGTTCAAAAATCTCACAGATACCATCCACTTCCATCTTACCTGCACTACCTTTGTGGTTTGCAGTGCAGTCAGGCTCGTGCTTCTCGTACCACTATTCATATTCTGCAGTCTGCAGACGGTTCTCCCATGCTGAGCATGCCTTGCAGAAGCTATTTTTTATAGCAACATCCAGAACCTTGCCTGTGTAGTGTCCCACGATGCTTGCAAATCCTTGCAACGACGAAAAACCTTTTTTTCTCCATGAACCATCTCCAGAAACGTTCAGTCCAAGTGCTCCAGTTTCTGTAGCGGCTTTTTCTTCTATCACTGCAGTCTTCATAGAGTTCTTGCTAACTATCTCACACACATCACTAAATTGTTCGTTGATTGTATCATATGCAGACCGAGCCATGGGTTTCAAACAGTCCATCAACCCACAAAATGTTGACAGACCAGCGTGTCCAAGTCCAAGCGTACGAAAAGTAACCACTGCTCTTCTGTTGTTCTCCCAAGCATGGTTCTTGACGCCAACTTTTCTGCATGAGTTGATAGCTGCCAGCTGATCACACTCAGTGCACACTACTTCAATCTTGAATCCTAATCCTTCAGCTTCAGATTCGCCAAGTTTAACTTGGCCATGGCATTGCTTGCAAATCAGAAGTTCCTCGAGAGCAGGAAATAGAATGTTGATATCAATCAATCTATTCCTGACCTCAGAGGTTCCTTTCGCTGCTGGAGTTTGTATCTTCCTTGCTGAACTTGAGAGTCTTGTCTTGTTGGCACGTTCATCCTCGCCTGTTGCCCCTAGAAATCTTCTTGGCCTCTTCTTGCCTCTTCCTTGAGAGTACTTCTTGTCAGGATGGGTACTCGCAGACCTTCCCTTGGCATCTCGATTATCACACATGTTTTTAAAATCACTGCACTTTACACTTTTTGAAAAAACTTCACTGCTCTGCTTTTACACAAACACTTCACTTTTTTATCTTTTTAGGGTTATAAGCTATAAGCTATAACCCCAAAAACACTACAAACACTACTTAGATTAGTTCTAAAACGCTTTTGAAAAATATCAGCTTTATTTATGTACTTAGATATCAGCTATGTTTACATAGTGTAAATCACATCTCAGTACTTTATCAGCTGTGTTCAAATATTTCCTGTCTGCTATAGCGAAACCGCGGAACGGTCGCTCTGTCCTTCTCCGACACATTGATTCTAACCTGCCCACAGGTGGTGCGCAGGCGCGCGATATTTGAATTCAAATAAATGTCTACGTTTTAATCGGAGCCTTATATAAGAAGCAAAACTAGAAATTTATATCGAAAATAACGCAAAAAAATCTTATCAGTACGCTCAAATTTATTAACTAAAACATGTACGCGGAGCATAATATACATATATACTACGGTAAAAAAATAGTATTTTCAACATTTACAATGAAAATTTTATTCAGATTGAATTTATAAAACTAAAAATAAAAATTATTAGTCGTATTAGACAAAAAATGAAAAATACGCAATTTTACGAAAAAACGATAAAAATTTTGTTTTACTATTTTGCTTATAACTTTGCGGGAAAATTTTTTTATAATAAACAGGTTTCAGGAGCGTATTCTACGGAACATTTCCTGTCAAAATAAACAATAAAAAAAAATCGATTTTTTCGAAATTTAAAAGTGGTTTGTCCCCTTAAGAATTTCATGCATTTCCGCGTCTAGTCGTGATAAGTTATCCCCAGGCGTTTGTACACTACCCTCGGTTGCTGGTGGTGCTGGTATCGCGTGCTGCTTCTGCTGCTGAACAGTCGTAAGCGGGGTAGTGTTTTGTAAACGCTCGGCCATCTCCGGTATAACAATCATTTTTCTGGCGTGCTCCATGTTAGTGTAAAATTTTTGAAAAAATCGTGCTTATGAGCTGTTCGAGAAGCAGTGGTAAGAAAAAACCACCGCTCTGAATTATAGTGCGTTTTCGACGTTTCCAAGTACCAGCGGTGGCGGCGGCGGTAGCTGTTGCGGCTACCTTATCCCGAGCGGCGGTTGGTGGTTCGATCAATTTTTTCAAGACGCGTTTGTGCTTTGCGCGGTATACCCATCGGCTCTCACGTACACACGCGCGCCTCGAATGCTCAGTGCTGCTCGCTCGGACAGCGAAGCGCACGAAGCGTCTCTCTCTCTCTCTCTCTCTCTCTCTCTCTCTCTCTCTCTCTCTCGTACGCAACGTCGCGCGAGTACCGCGACGTCCTAGCACGAGTCAGCGCTGTCCTCCTTCCTACTCTCTCACACTCACACACGTAGCGCGCGCTCTCCTACGGCTCGCGCCAGCGGTCCCGGCACGATGATGCCCGAACCACGCCGGGGGGACGCTCGGCTTCCCCCTCTCTCTGTCCTCTCTCTCGCTTGCTAGAACTCACGCGTTTGTTCGGCGCCTCTCTCTCTCACTCTCGCGCACGCTGGCTCGACGCCTCGCGTGGTTAACGTCGAGGTGTGCGCCCGCACCGCACACCACTCTCTCGTCTCGTTCACTCTCTCTCTCTCACGTTCGCGGCCGTCTCTCTCTCTCTCTCTCTCTCTCTCTCTCTCTCACTC
>QLSS01000553.1:3222-25722 GCA_024372645.1 Trichomalopsis sarcophagae | reverse complement strand
CCTCGGTGTAACCGTGCCGATCCTCAGGCTGGTTGTCCCCGCCTCTGAACCTTCCACCTGCCTTGGCGATGTCGCTGCTGGCGTTGGCCGACATGCTGGTGATCTTACCACCTCAGCAAACGTCGGGCGTGGCGGTGCGATGTTGGTTGGTGGCGGGCCGGCTGGCGCCGACTCTCTCCCATCCTCTCGTCGCTCCATCCTTAAAACACAAATAGATTGGTAATTTTGTTTAGCCTTTCGCGGCGGGACCCAGCGCTTAAGTTCATCTACAAGCCTTAGTCAACCGTCGCGATTTTCCGTCACCGGAGCCCAGTACATAGACTATCGGGGATTTAACCTCGACAATCTCATACGGGCCTTCCCAGTGCGGAGCTAGCTTTTTAGAAGCACTCTTGGCCGCGTCGGAGAGAACGTGGGTCTTTCGCATGACCTCGTCTCCTACCTGAAATTGCGCGTTTTTCCGTCCCCTATTATAAAAGCGTTCTTGTTTTTCGGTCGCAGCGCTCGCGTATTTCCCTACTAAATCTCGGAGCATATCTAATCTCTTCATTCTCTCTCCCCACTCATCTGGCTCCCTTCTTTCCACGAGTTTTTCTTCCTCGATTTCCCGTCGTAAACTCAAAGCCCGACGAGGATGTCGTCCGTAATTGAGAAACGCAGGAGAGACTCGAGTAGAAGCTTGCGTCACCGTGTTAATGGCATGATGAAACTTGTGGAGATGCAAATCCCAGTCGCGATGATCGTTTTTTACATACATCGCGATCATCGTTTTAAGCGTGCGATTCGTACGCTCGACGGGATTTGCCTGAGGATGATACGGCGGAGTGGTGATGTGTTTTACACCGTAGACTTCCAACATCTTTTTCAAGTGTTGGTTGTCGAACTCCTTGCCGTTATCTGTTAAAAAATATTCAGGGGTTTCCCACCTGAATAAAATTAACTTCTCAAACGCTCTGGCTACTGACTTCGCATCCGCCTTCCTCAACGGCTTCAATTCAATCTAGCATGTAAACAAGTCTTGAAACACGACTAGATATTTGAATCGATTTTTGCTCGGAGGAAACTCCATGAGATTAGCGGCGACGATGGCCCAAGGCCGCTCAACGACTCGCCGTCCCATAAGCCCTTTCGCTCCGCTTTGTGCCGTTTTATATTTTTGGCACTCCTCGCACGACTGTACAAACTTGTACACGTCGTGATAGGCTCCTCGCCAATAATACTCTCGAGCCACTCGGTCATAGGTTTTCTCTATTCCCAAGTGGCCCGACGAAGGAGGACAGTGTGCATCTCTTATCACTCTCTCCTTGTGCTCCTTTGGCACTGCCACTCTCCACGCTTCCTCGCGGTGTGTTATCGGGTTCAGCAAAGCATCTTTGCGCCAACGATAAAGCACCCCGTTTTCGATACGCCATCCTGTGTACTTCTCCGGGAATTTTTCTACTTGCTCTCGCAGTCTCAAATATTCCGGGTCTTGTACCTCCTCGAAAGCGTCAACAGCGTCCTCGTCATTTTCGTCGCTTTGGGATAGCATATTCGGAAAGTGATTTAATTCACCTTTCCGATAAATCACATCATACTTCCACTGTTGCAATTCAATCGCCTATCTCGCTAGGCGGCCGCTGGGATCTTTCAGATTCCTCAGCCATTGCAAACTTTTGTGGTCTGTTATCACGGTGAAGTCGTACCCCTCAATGTACGGCCTCAGCTTTCTGATAGCCCAGACCACTGCCAAACACTCTTTCTCCGTCGTCGTGTAATTTCTCTCAGCCTAAGTCAGTACACTACTTATATATACTATCGGGTGCTCGCCATCGTCATGGTCTTGAGTCAGGACGGCCCCGATACCCGCGCCACTGGCATCACACTGCACCTTGTACGACCTTGTAAAATCAGGCCGAGCAAGTACAGGGGCCACGGTAAGCGCGTGACGGAGAGCTTCAAAAGCCTCTTGCTGCTCATCTCCCCATTCCCATTTCTGATCTTTTCGCAGCATTTTGAACGAGCGGGACTTTTAGCTCGGATTCGTGCTCAATAAAGCGCGAATACCAGCCCAACATGCCCAGAAATCGTCTCAACTGTTTGACGTTTTTCGGTGCCGGAAAGTTTTTCACTGGCTCTACCCTTTCGGGATCGGGACGCACTCCCTCCTTGTCCAGTAAGAAACCCAGCCACCTGATCTGCGAACAACAGAATTCACACTTTTCCTCATTCACGACTAGCCCCGCGCCCGTGAGTCGCTTCAGGACAAACTCGAGCCACTCTAGGTGCTCTTCGAAAGTCTCCGTGGCGATCACCAGGTCATCGAGGTAGGCAAACATGGCTGGCTCGCACGCATGCCCAAACAAAGCATCAATTAATCTCTGCTGGGTCCTGGGCGCATTACACAGACCGAAAGGAATACGCTTAAACTGCCACAGGCCTGAGCCCGGCACAGAAAAAGCCGTATACTTTCTACTCACTGGCGACAACGGGATTTGATAATAGGACTGCTTCAGGTCGATCTTTGATAGATAACGAGCACTGCGCAGCCTATCCGTAATCGAGTCCATATTAGGGATGGGATGCTCATCCTTAATAGTGACTCGATTCAAATCACGATAATCGACGCAAAACCTCCACGTTCCGTCAGCCTTGCGGATCTCTCTATTATTCCTTAGAGGAACAATCTCTTCACTTCCTCGACCGCCTCCTTTCCAGGAGATTCACGCCGAGGCTTATGCCGAATCGGCGTGAAGTCCATCAGCTCGATATGGTGCTCCGTAAGATGCGTGAGCCCTATCGACGAGCCTTGGTTTTACAAAATCCCTTTCACTAGCTCTCTCACCTCCGCACGTTCTTCCTCTGTGATAGTCGACAGGCCGGCACACTCAGCGTACACTGTAGCTTCCTCTTTGCTATTTGTATCAGCAAATGGTCGCCACTCGCCCTCTTCCGTGCGCCACAAGCCTCTTCCCAGCCGCACGTCGCAGTCGAACTTTTTACAAAAATCCATACCGAGGATCATTGGTTGTTCGAGCGACGGTGCGGCTTTGAAAGAAATAGCCTGTTCTTTGCCTCCTATGTCGAGTATCACCTCCAACTCTCCCAGCACTGAGTGAATGTGTCCCGTGGCTGTGCGGAGCTTAGTCGTGCTCTTCGTTAACCGCTCCCGAAATCTCTCGGCGATTTCTGGGCTAATTAACGATAGAGTTGCCTCTGGATCGAGCAGTGCTTGATACACTCGCCCACCTAGACTCACTGATAGGACATTTTTTTTTCCGTGTTTGCTCCGGCCACCACTTCTCCCTCACCCGCACTTTCTCTCGTGCTGATTTCTGGGACAAAGAGCGGTTTCGGCGAGCTTTGAGGTTTTTCGTTCCTCGCAGCGTTCCGTTTCTCGCTCTCTTTCTCTACTCCTGTCGGTTTGAACCATTGGCAGTCTCGACAATCTAATCGAACTGTGGTCAGGTCCCACCTTTTTCTCTCTCCCTTCTCCCTTTCACTCAGCAACCTCGTGGCCGTCTCCTCAACCTTCCTCAACTCGTCAAACCGGCGAGCTTCTTCCTCGTCTTTCCTCTTGGTTTCGTCGAGCTTTACGAGTGACTGGGCGAACGTTACCACTTTCGCCTCTTTACCTCTCGTTTTCTCTTGAACGGGGGGCACAGTTTTCTTTATTTCTGGGCCCCCAACTTCAAGTTTCCCAGAGCTGTAGTTATTATCCTACAGTCGGGACACGAGAGTAGCGTAACATCCTCTCGTCCGCACCATTGACACTGGGTCTTAGGGGTGCCCGTTATCAATGGTGAAGGACTCGAATGCGCTTGCGCCGTCTGAGGAGTTGTGCAATTCCTCGAGGTGTGCCCCTTTCCTCTGCATCTGTAGCAGACTACTTCGGGACACTGCGAAGCGCGATGGTCCACCCGTTGACACGTGAAACAAGCGCCGAGAAACTCTCCCGCACTCACGTTGGTCGGTCCCAAGGGCGATTTACCCGCCCCCGTCACTGGATTTCCTCCAGTGCGTGGCTGAGTTCCTCCGCCCTTCTGCTTATTGCCCGAATTCTGGCTTGTTGTAGCATTATTTCCCGTCGGCTTTGGTTTATTACGAGGGCCGACGTTAGTACTGGTACTCGCTACTCTTTTCGACTCCGAAGCGGACGCTGAAGTCGCAGTTTTCTTAGCTTTCGACTTCTTGCCCTTCACCCCTCCTGTATATGCCGCGCCGGGAACATGCATCTTCTCGGCTGGCAATGGCGGAGCATACCGACTGTCCAAGTCTCGCTGCTTCTCCCACCGGCGCCCGTACTTCTCGAGATCTTCCAGGCTATCAATGAGCTATCACCGATAGCTTTCCGATACTCGGGTAGAATATTGCGATAAGCTATCTGCAATAATTCTCTTTTTAATGGAGGTCGATGGAACCGCGACACAATATACTCGAATTTGGCGAGAAAAGTGGTGATTTTCTCGCCTTTGTATTGCGTTCTCCGCCTCAGATCCTCCATCAAATCTTTCCTGTTGTATTCAGTTACGTAACGGTGCCTGAACTCTCGGCAAAACTCCGCCCACGTCTGAATTTTCCCTCTCTTTGCTCTGAACCAACGACCCGCCTCGCCCTGAAAAATACAGGACAAGATGTCAGTTTCCAGAGCTCGAGTACCTTTTCGGCAATCACTTAACCTCTCCAAAAACTCCTCTGGGTCGTCGTTTCGGCTTTCGCCGGAAAACTGGAAACCCCAGTCCTTAAGTCTTTTAATGATGTCTCGAGCGCTGTCCGGACTCTCATTCCGAGAACCTCGCACCGAGACTCTTTCCATCGTCGCTGCTGCTCAAGAGACTCACGCTTTCTCTTGGATTTTGCACTCTCTCGGCACTCTCTCTCCCTCTTCCCTGTCCACGCTTGCTTCTCCGGGTCCTCTTCACGCGGCTCTCGCTCGCGTGAGGGACATCCGATTGACTCTCCGAACTCCTGTCCGTTGGCCTTGCTCCGTCAAAGAACCGTTTTCTCTCTCCCTTCTGGTTCTCTGACTGACTAACGGACTCCGCAACTCTCCCGTTCTCACACCTCTGACACTGCGATGTTGACCGTTTTATAGCCTGCGTCGAGGTTCGCCTGAGACTTTCCGATCTCGGCTCTTCCTCTTTACGCAAACTATTTCTCCGGCTAATGATTTGACTTGCTTGGTTCAATGCTTCTTCACGCACTTTCTGAAGATTGCGTTGATGCCGTCATCGCACTTCTTCCTCCTCCTCTTCCATATCGAACTCTTCCATCGCCTGATTAAAAACGCGCTGGCCCTCAAGTTCGAGTTCCTCTGCAAGAGCCCTCTCTCTGGCCTGCTCGTAGATCATTCCGTTTGCACGGAGTTCCCCTATACGAGTCACACGTTCATTCAGGCGCTCGTTCGTTTCTAAATACCGATTCGCACTCTCTCTTTCGCTTTCGGCCAAACTTTTACCCGCTCTTGAGCTTACCGACGAGCCTTCCTCACTTCTCCGCTCGTGACCGTTGGCTGATGCGGAAAGCTTTCCTCCAGCTAGAATAGTCGATGGTGTATACCATCGCTCTCTTCCTAGCTGAGGTCGGTTCTCCGCGACAGGAACCCTGCTCGGAGCTTCTCTATGTCCCGGTCGGGCAATAGGCGATTCGCTTATACCGCGCACTATCCGAGCCGACAAGTACTCCCACGCTCCCGGGTGTCTCACTAGCATACAATTCTCTAACCGATAGCCACGTGGTGCCGGAGTCGGAAGCGACATTCACTAGACTCGCTTTCACTAGAACGTGGATTGGCCAACCTCGCCTGGTTGTCCTCGTTCAGCCTCCTCTTTTTCACCTTTTTTGGTGGAATTTCCCCTAAAATAAGCCGCTCTATTTCCTCGTTGGATATCGTGGCTCTCTCGCCTCCGATATCCCACTCGTACCACGCCACTTCGCCTAAATTCGGATTCGCTTCCTCAATACACGCATGCAACAATCGATCGCGCCGAACCTCAACAGAACCACGCAAGCCAATACCTCTGGCTTCGAGCTCTTCATTGAGTGCGTACTCTGACATCCGGCCAATCCTAAATTTTATAGCGCGAAATTCGCTTGAGCTATGCATCAGCCGTTGCATTACGGCTGCATGCGTCTCATTAATCGCCGCCCGATTCATCGCGCTTCCTCACTCACACACATTCTCAAGCACGCTCCCGATTTCCCCTCCTCTCCACCTCGGCGATCACGAAATCCCCACAAGAGATGCCAATTGCGACGCTGTGCCTCCCAGCACAGGTGCGCAACACCTAACGCCTCGAACGCGCTAGGATTATTCTTTATTTCGTAGGATTTGATGTAATCGCCGACGTTTGGGAGAACGTGGTGGAGGAAGGTAGAAATAATCACACAAAGGATAACAGTTTTATTGCACCTGTATTTCGCCCAGCCCTTCCCTACAACGCGGTGGCTGTAGCCGCCCGCGCACAATAGCCACGCAGGGCTCGCTGTCACACCTCTACTCTCAGGTACACGCGTGCGCCTTGAAGCTCTCGCCTCTGGCGTCGTGCCGTATACCCGTCGGCTCTCTCACACACACACGCGCGCGCCTCGAAGCTCTCGCTTCTGGCGTCGCGCAGTATGCCCGTCGGCTCTCACGTACACACACACGTCTCGAATGCTCAGTGCTGCTTGCTCGGACAGCGAAGCGCACGACGCGTCTCCTCTCTACGGAAGCCCGGTCAGGTCACCTACCTACGCTTCATACGTGGACGCACTCTGGTGGTAGATTTGATACGTACGGTACCTACGTGCACATGCACTCCTGCACTCGCGGCGCGTCTCGTCTGCTCGGTCTGGTCTGGCGTCTGCTCTACAACGATACGATACTTCTAACCTAATTTACTGTTTAATAAACTTTGTTTTTGGTGAGCTTCCTTGAGGATTTATCAATACTAATTTGTGCGAGCTTTCGAGATGTTGTACAGCGCTTGCAAATAAAGATTATATGAGGTAAAATCAGGGAATATTCGTAATTTATGATGTCAAAATAAATGTGTTGCTATACAGTATATTGAAAATTTGTTTGCAGACTATTTTTTAATCATCTGTATCAATATGTGAAACCATAAATTTCATACATTGAAGTAACAATGTAAGTATGTATTTAAGCTCGAAAGACTATGCGTATACACTTTGAAAACAATATTTTAAGTTACCTGTTTTTTTTAGCTATAGAAACATGGATTTTCTCTTGACCAAGTATTTTCATCTAAACCTTACCCATGATGAAATTAAAGACATTTTTTTGAAAGAACATGGTATTGTTATTTCAATTACCACGGTTAAAAGGAAATTATCCTTGTTAGATTTAAAAAGAAAAAATATTAAAGAATCTCCAATAGCAGATATCGTTACAGCTGTCATTAACGAGTTGTACTCTTGTGGTTATAATATTGGTTATCGTGCTCTATGGGCTAAGTTAAAGAAATACCACAAGCTTACTGTGGAGTAAGAGAGAGACAGTCTATGAAGTTCTAAAGCTTGCTGACCCAGAAGGAATCAAGAGTCGTTATGGAAACAAGTTGCACCGCAGAGTATATTTGAGTCCAGGACCAAATTTCATCTGGCACTTGGATGGGTACGATAAATTAAAGCAGTTTGGATTCGCTATACATGGCTGTATAGATGGCTTTTCAAGATATATTATTTGGTTAGAAGTAGCTAAAACCAATAATGATCCTCGAGTAACAGAAAATTATTTTCTAAATGCTGTAAAGAATTTGAACTTTCTTCCAACCGTTATTAGATCAGACAGAGGAACTGAAAATGTATTGATAGAACAATGTCAGAAGCAACTACGTTCTACACATGAAGATCTACTAAATGGAGAGTCAAGCTTTATTAAAGGTAAAAGCACAAGGAATCAACGAATAGAATCTTTCTGGGGACAGATGCGTAAACACTCCATGGATTTTTATATACAACTATTCAAGAGTTTACAAGCAGACAATGAATTTGATGGTTCTCTTGTGCATGTTAAGTGCTTACAGCATTGTTTTGGTCGTTTGATACAGTTTGATTTAGAATGTACAAAAAAACTTGTGGAATCAACACTGCATTCGAAAACAAGCTGCCAGAAATAATCTTAGTGGTAAACCTTACGTACTGTTCCACTTGCCAAACAGGTTTAATTGTAACGACTTCAAGAAAAATGTTGATTTGGTTGCGAGCTTTACTTGAATGTACGACTGTACCTACTCTGGTCGATCCACATTTTGAAGAGTTAGTTGGATATTTATTACCTGAACCTATTCAACCCTGTACACCAGTGGAGGCAGTTGCGTTGTACAGAGAAATAATAAGATTAATTAACGATTATAAATGATTAATGTAGCATTCACTGTTGTATATACTCTATAAATAAAGTCTTCAGAGATTCCTGAAGAGAAATCTCATTACAATTAAATTACATACATGTATACTTCTGTAAATCAATGTTGTTGATGAATAAAATATGAAGTTATGAAAAATAAAATCTTTATTAAAAAAAACACGCGTACATCATTTTGTTAACTTATTTCAGTAATGTTATACATTGTTATGTTATACACAAGCTTTGGAACATTTGTATAATGTATGACAATTGACCTTATAAATAATCATTAATTTTTTTCGAATGTCAATAGTTATCTTAAACTAAGAACGATGCTTAATATTAGTTACATGACTTTTTTTCGTACAATCTTAGAGATCAATTTTGCACTTTAATATTAAATATAATAAATTTGCAATGTAAGAATTGCAATACAACATATTTTATATAACAAGGCTTATTAGTTATTAATATTTTGAACTATGATCTTACAGTATAAACTTTTATTTTATTTTTATTTTACTGGACGGCCAATTTACTTTAATTTTACTTAACTTTAGAAAGTCAAACGAAACATAATGTTTACTATAATCTTGTTTAAGTAAATTTTTGTACTTTATATTGGCAAGTCTAATTTTTATAACCTTAAAATTACAATGCTATACTTATATTCGATCACAATAGTTACACATCGCATTGAATTACAATATTTTTGCAATATCCAGCAGGGTGCTAGCCTTTGGTCGATTGTTGGGATCGTACTCGAAACATGCATAAACAATGGGAAGTAATTGTTCAGGCACGCTGAAAATATCTGGCTTCTGTCTAACTCTTAAAACTTCTGAAAATGCTTCTTTTAGATCACATCGATTTCCAGGAATATCCCATGCATCCTTTTCATCATACAACTCTATTAGAACACATCCTAGAGTCCAAATGTCTGCGGAAGCTTTACCAGACTGATTATTTAACAATACCTCTGGTGCCATATAGGCGATAGTGCCATTACATGTTCTTCCAAATTCAGTTTCAAGCTCCAAGGGCATTTCTTCAAAGCGACTTGAGCCCAAGTCACATATTTTTGTATCAAATCGATCATTGACTAAAATATTATTGGTTTTCAAATCTTTATGGAACACTGGTGGCTACAACTTATGTAAAAATGTCACCGCTCTTCAAATTTGTAAGTATATGTAATTCTTGTTTGAAAGTGTTAACATATTTTGCAAATCCTCCAGCAAAGGATCAAATAATAAGTGACGCAGGCTCTTGCTGACGAAGTGTTCCATAACAAGATTAATATTACTGTATCCTATTGTGATTGCCATCAAACTGACTATATTAGGATGCTTGACTGCGTCCATCACTCTGATTTCTCGTAAAATGAACTTGTTGTCAAGTGTCAATCTAAGCTCTTTCACAGCAACATCTGTACCATTGTAAACTGCATTTCTTATTGTGCCAAAGGCTCCTCGACCAATAGTTCTAAAAGAGCTAATGAACACGTCATCCTCGGCAATAATGGGCACAGAAAGCTCCAAGCTGTTTACTATTTCATAATTCTCCAAATTATCATGAGGTAATAAGATTTTTAACTTTTCAGTTCCGTTCTCATTAACATGTATAAAGTACAATAATTTTGGAGAATTACTAAATCTCAATCTTTTTGTTTGGAATGACAATTCATCTTTAGATTCTTGTTTCGAAGCTGTATTAACTGAAATACTAGAATTTGTCTCACTTTGGAAGAGATGGCTTTCATTGGGAGTGTCACCAACTGAAGTTTGTGCATGTGAAGTATTATCAGTGATTTTCATCGTATAAATACATCCGTGTTTCCCTTGAACCACTGATGCTCTTGATGTATGTTTTAAAATTGACTTCTTTACCATCGACTTTGAAGTTTTCGTACGTGGGAGCCTTATAATTACCTGAAGTAACACTGACATTCTCAAAGTAGGATTTGTTTTCAGTATTTCTAATTACTTCCGTAGCCTTTTCAACAATATCACTATAGCTGTACTCCTGTTCTAGATCTATTGTTAGACGATATTGTGCTGAACATTTCATGGTAAATTTTTCAGTGTTCGCATACTTATGAAACCAACCAATAAGTATAACTTTGCAGGTCGATGTCTTCTTGCAAATCTTCTATAATTACAAGTATAAATGTGTACAAATTAAAAACAAAATGATATTAGAATTAAAGTTTGTAAAATTTCCGCAATTCTGTTGTTCTTTCCTTCTTTCAGAGGATTGGCACCTATTTATTATAATATTGAAGCATGCTTTAACAATTTAGAAATCCATTTCAATGTCAACACTACAACTCTTGCCCTTGTAATCGTAGGTGAGCCCTGTGGCCAAAGAGAAATGACTTTTTACACTTTTAAAATTAAAAGTATTGTTCTTCACGCGGAAGTCTAAACTTCGTGTGCCATCCGTTACTGATAAGAATTCTAATTCCATGATGAGATCTAATTTACAAAAAATATGAAAACTAATATTTAATATGATGCTTTTCAATAATATATTTATTTATACGTTACCTTTCGAAAATCACGTGTCACACAAAGGAGCTCTGGTTTCTTTATGATTTGACATTCGTAGAACAGATGGAGGTTAGGCTCGACTGTAAATGTCGAAAATATGCGCGCTAGCGTTGCTGTGCCCGACGTTACCCGACGTCCCCGGACCCCGACCAAGCGCCGCGATTCGGCGAAGTGCACGTACCGTACGTATCAAATCTACCACCAGAGTGCTTGCACGTATGAAACGTAGGTAGGTGACCTGACCGGGCTTCCGTACCTCTCTCTCCCTCTCGTACGCAACGTCGCGCGCGCCGCAGTCCCCCTGCCTACTCTCTCACACTCACATACGTAGCGCGCGCTCTCCTACGGCTCGCGCCAGCGGTCCCGGCACGACGATGCCCGAACCACGCCGGCGGAGCGCTCGGCTTCCCCCTCTCTCTCTCCTCTCTTTCGCTTGTTAGAACTCGCGTGCACCGGCTTTGCCTCGCGTTGGAGGATTCTCGGACGTGCAACGTCGCAGCATTCGCAGATACACTTGATAAGCTGTTTATCAACGGTCCGTATCAAGGCATCGCGCTGTTTTGCGTTGGCGTGACAAAGGGCGTTCAAAAGTGCAACGTGTTTTTTTTTGAAAAATGTTTACCACAAACAATACGTGGATCGGTGCTGCTGCTGTTGCAGGATGTTCGTGCGGCCATCGTCACATTGAGACTGCTTTAGTCTCGTTACAATCGGCACATTACTTAATGTTGTGTATCGCACCCTGTATCTATCGTCGAGTCGATTTGCCGCGACGAGGCACGTACGCGTATTGCAGCTGATCGTCAGGAAAAACACATGTTTGAAATCGAAAGTTGTCCGGCGTATCCTATTGAGAGACAAATCACGCTGATTTGCGCCTTTGTAAAAAAGATTCTGACATAGATATATAGTGAATATGTTTTTGTGATGACAGCCACGTACAAATAAATCAAGTACTACGCTGTTAGAAGATTCGCTCATCAAGTCGTCTAAAATTAGCAATTTTTTCTTATTGTTATCGATGGAATAGTCGCTTGGCTGTGGCAATCCTTCCCGAAACTCAATATTCAAATTACCGGTTATTTTGAATTCGTTCCTATACGCTTGCCATTCGCTATAGTAAAATAAGACGCGATCAAAGCGCACATTGCACATTTCAGGCAGATTAGCGAGAAACCGTTTTACGAATACGGTTTATCCACACATCGTTGGGCCTGATACGATGCATGTGAACGGATGCTTCCAACGAATGTCCAGCTTTGCTACTGACAAAAACATACAACCGTCCACCTGTTTTATTGTAATGGTAAATATATTTATTTTTTTTTTTACTTTTACAGTATAGATAAGAATACATCAAGTTAAGGTTTTTCTTTTATTTTTCAATCATATTTATTGAGATGTAGACATATTATACAATGAATTAGTTATTTTGTATAACCAAAAGGAAGAGAACAGTTTTTCGACACATATCGTCTTTTTTTAAGAACAACGCTACAAGTTTTGGACTCGGCGCGAGTCACAACCTCGTGCGTAAGTGTGCGCCTGGTTGTTGAAAAGTGTACCTTAATTGTACGCTTGTCCTTGACGTTATCGCTTTTGTCGGCATTTTGACCAAATTCATTGTTAATTAGATATTTTATGCTGTCAAAATTTATCTTTAAAGAATTATTGTAATTTAGACGTATACCTTTGACTTTACAACATTCTATAATGGCACCGGTGTCCGTTGTGATTGCCCGAAAAGCGTAAAATTTGGGCGCTGCAGGCATCATGGTTTCTATGTACGTACCCTCGCCATAACTTCTTAACTCATCCGTCATAGCACCTAAGAGATTACCTATTGGCGGCTCATATTTGGGCGGGTCGTTTTTATTTTTCACAAAAATGCACGAGTCTGTATCGCAGTATAGTAGTCACGATCCGAGTTTTTCCAAGTAACCATAGAGTTCGAGGCGTGCCTGCACCGTTGTATACGCTGCTATGACGACATTCGTATAGGGTGTCGATGTTACAGCTTCTTCTCTGAATTGCCAATTTATATACAGAATTTCGTCATTGATAGGTAAGATGTCGAAAACCTCCTTATAGGTAGTAAATAAAAGCTTCAACAAATTTTCGCGTGATTTGACAACAGTGATTTGTTTCATATTTGTGCGCTGACCGAATTTACCCCATAAGCTATTTAAACAATGTTTGGCAACAGCCCGTAAACCAGGATTTTTCTTAATTTTTTCACGATCTAGAATGATACCTTCATCGCGCTCGTACTCGGCTAAATACCGCGCTTTCGCATTTTCGTTGATACACCAGCTGGGCCAGTCGGAGGCTTCTTGTTTTATCTTCAAAAATAGATTTACATACTGTGCAAAGAGCCCACCTTTCGTACCATCGAAGCACGTCGTTTCGTACTGCCAAATGATGTATATCTCGCTTATGCGATAACTGAGCTCAACGGCTTTGCGCAGCTCGTCCGCCACCCAAGTACCGGTAAACTCACGATCCGCTATTTGCTCGTGATGACAATCTTCGGTGCGCGCCTCGGCGCAACAAGAGCCACACAGCGCAAAGAGGAGGCGACCGTGCATTTTAACAGGCAGCAGCGGCATATACAAATTACGCAGCGGTAAAACTCTGCACTTGACCAAGTCCTCGACACTGTCAAAATTGTTGTAATCATCGCCAATCAATTCGCGACACTCTTCACCTACGAAAATACGCGGATGACCGATTGGGAATTTTCCACGCTTACAGATGTACGGGTACAGCGAACAAATGTCTGTATATTTGAAATTCTCGCCGTACTTGACTTTGTAAAAGGGTATGATGTTTTCTGTTCACCCTCCAAACAATCCATCTCGCGGATTTAAAGTTATTCGACTAATTAAAGGATGATTTTTCACGTAGGAGGCGATCTCTTGGTTTCTCAATTTCACCTCGTTAAACTCGCATTCCCATATACTACGAACATCGTAGCCGCAATCGCACATTTTTTGCAATTTAGACATTGTGTTTTCGTATGCTGCGTTAAAGGTGCGACCATAAGCCAGCGATTTCTCACGTGCTTTATCAAAACATTTCGGGCAGTCGTGCGTGTAACAACCCTCGTACTCGTATACCGTGCCTTTATGCTCTGTTTAAAGGTGGTAAAAATCCGTCCACTAGAAAACCCTCGAATAACGTAATTGTCATTCTCGGGGATATTAAACAAACGCGGGAAATAGCCCTTTTTCGCGCACGGTGGCAGACCAAAAGTTTCGGGCAATATACTTAAGCGCACGTGAAAATAATTTAGACTGTCAATAAATTTGGTACGACCACATTGTAGCAAAACGATATTTTTCCCATTGAGCACGACACGAGGATTGGCATTTTCACACTCTTCGACTAAATACTTCAAAATAAACTGGGCATCGAAACCACTAGAACTGTGCGCGATGCATATAATACGCTCAAACACCGATTTTTCACGAACGTATAAGTAGATAGGCTATAGGCATACTGGCTCATGCGGATTCTGGCTCACCCCCTCCTCTCTCAGTGTGAGCCAGAATCCAAGCTGTGTATTTTAAATGGAGGGATTGTCAATCCCTCCCTTTTCTCCCCAAGCGACCGAGAATTCTTCCCCCTCTCAAAGTGAGCCAGAATCCGAGCTGTGTATTTTTAGATAGAGGGATTGTCGATCCCTTCCTTCCCTCCCCTAGCGACCGAGAATACTTCCCCATCTCAGAGTGAGCCAGTAACCGTAGTATGTATAAGTCCCGAAAACAATTTAGTGGTGGGTTCATGCTCCTCCTCCGTCGCACAGGTAGAGACGACGACCTGCGCACAGGTGTTTTCCTCTACTTTACGGAATGTATGCGAGAAATGCTCCTTATACAAACTTCGCATAAATAATTCTGGGATACGTATACAAACTATCATACGCAGATGTATACAGCTTCCAGCGACATATGTTTTTCCTTTCGACTGCTATAAGTTAGTCCCCCGTCTGCGCGGACAGATTGCATAGGTACTAGCCCTCACATTTTCAATACGATCCTCACGCAGATAAGGACGACGACTCGCGCACAGGTGTTTTCCTCTACTTTACGGAATGTATGCGAGAAATGCTCCTTATACAAACTTCGCGTAGATAATTCTGGGATACGTATACAAACTATCCCACGCAGATGTATACAGCTTCCAGCGACATGTGTTTTTCCTTTCGACTGCGATAAGTTAGTCTCCCGTCTGCGCGGACAGATTGCATAGGTACTAGCCCTCACATTTCCAATACGATCCTCACGCAGATGAGGACGACGACTCGCGCACAGGTGTTTTTTGACTGAGAAACGCGATGCTAGAAAATATTGACCGCCGACTATACATACAAATCCCACAGGTACTATCCCTTTCACTTTCCCAGAGACAACACTGCTGTTTAAAAATCATTTGCAGAGATATCCGATTGGGTTTTGTAGGGAACGCACAGATATATGCCTTTGGCACCGATATACAGCAATTTTCTTAGAAGTCCTAAATAAATTCAGAGTGAGATTTTCTCCAAAATCTTTTCATATGAGAAGAGGATAATCTCACATTCTCACATTCGAGATTCCAAATAAAAGGGAGTGTACACTAGTTTTTCAAAATTGGTGAGGGAAATTTTTTCACGAATCGTAAGGCTTTTCACCCTCGATAGCTGTGAGAAGGTGTGTTTTTCAAAAATTAGGAGAGAAAACTTTTACACCAATCACAGAACTTTAGAAAAAATGCTGTGGAAAGGGAAGCTGCTGTTTTCGCAATAAATAGCCCACCGTAGGCTACGGTTAGTCAGTACAATTTTCGGTTTCAAAATTTAACCTGCAGTAAAATGTCAGCCAAGAGGACTACAGGAAGTCGCAGCAGCAGCAGCAGTAGAAATAGCATCAGAACGATGCAAGATAGGATTCGTTGGCTAATTGCCAACGCTCCAACATTACTTATGATGTTGGAGCATGTCTCCTGGGCCATGGAGGCAATCAATTCACGTAAGTAAATAATTATTTTGATTTTTCATAATTAAAAAATAAAAAAAAATAATTTTTTCAAATTTTTTTTTCCATTTTTGTAGTGCCATCGCTGCCACCACTTGCTGCTATGCAGCAATTATATGAAGGGATTAGGCCAGGAAGCTCTTCGCCCAACCCTACCCGCCGAAAGAGACCCAGCACTTCACCCAGCAATCGCCGCCGAGAGAGTCCAAGCTCGTCGTCCAGCACTGCCCGCCGAGAGAGGCCAAGCTCTCAGTCCAGTACTGCCCGCCGAGAGGGGCCTTCAGCTGGACCGAGCACATCAGCGAGTACTAGGCCCGGTCGTCCGGCGGATAAAAGGACAAGCTCGAAGAGGTCGAGCTCCTCCTCGAGTTCTAGTTCGAACTCCAGTAGCAGCACCTCATCTAGTTGCGAGTCATGCAACTCGGTGAGGAACATTAGGAATTTAAAACCTATTACAAAAAAAACAAAATTGGATGGTGAGTTTTTTTAATTCATAATAAAAATTTTTTTTTATATAATTATAATATTTAATATTAATTATTTTACAATCTTTTTTTTTTTTTGTTTAGGTGATTCAAAACTGAGAAGCCGTCAAGTCGCGGGCTGCTTAGTTTGAAGAAACAAAGCAGTAGCAGTGGCATGCAGCAACCGCGATAGCAACAACAACAGCAGCAGCAGCAACATCAGCAGCAGCATCAACAACAGCAGCGGCAGCAGCAGCAAAAGCAGCAACAACATCAGCAGCAGCAGCAGCAGCAGCAACAACAACAGCAACAGCAACATCAACAGCAACAAAGAAATGTTCCGAGAGTTATCGATATGGAAATTGTAATTGATCCCATCGATGTATCAAAATTTAAAAGAAACCAAAAAAGTAAAGTAATGTAAAAAAATTTATTATTTTTTTTGTGATGATGTATGAAAAATAGAATAAGGTATAAATAAATAAAAATAATATCGTATACATTTTTCTTCCTTTCTCTTTAATCCACTCTGTTCAACATTATTTCATTGAAAAAAAACAAATAATGACATTTCTTTTAATAATATCATAATAATTATTATTCTTTTATAAAAAATTATTATTTATTGATAAAATAAATTCCTCTTTCTTAAAAAAAAAAAAAAAAAAAAAATACAGCTATGAATTGGTAGCGGTTTTTTTAGAGCTAAGAAAGAATTTAAACATTGTTTCTTTATCTTATTTTTCTTTATTTCCAATATAAACATGTACATACATTATTGTTTTTAGAAATATTATCTATTTCATCTTGACCAAATGTCGATTCTAAATAATTTAGCAGCCAAGCTCTTATTGCTACAACATTATGAATAGCGCACTTAGGTTTTCTCCTAATGCAGAGAGCCTGGTTAAAACAAAAGTAATGGCTTTCACTTACTATTTCTTCAAGAGGTGGACATCCGAAGTCTTCAACATTTGTAATGGATCTGCAAAGTATCAGATAAAATTAATGATAAGTATCAAAAAAGTATCAAAAAAAGTAACAAAACGATTCAAAATAATTAACTTACATATTTGACAAAATATTTTTCATCCATCGGGCTTTCTGTTCTCCCTTTATGAATATTTTTTCGACTCCTTGTGTGCAGATTTGCAAGATTCGATAAAGACGATGATATGGAATATCGCCAGAGTTCCACGCTATTCCATGATGACTCTTTTCCAACCATTGAGACATGCATTTTTCCTCTTCTGTCAGTTCTTCCCAAGCCATTGGAGGTTTGAAAAGATATGCGGTCGGTAAGGCAGTTTTCCTCAAATTAAGGAAACTTATTTCTCTGAAAATAAAAGTCTCTTCTGCAATTCTCTGAAATCCTTGAATGCCGCAGATATAAGCATTTTCTTCTTTACATTGCAGGATAGTATTTTTAAATAACAAATCGTAGTCACGTGTTCTTTCCATCTTTTCAGCTTTGTAGACAGTTTAGCAAGAAGTGATCTCGCGAGGTTCCAACGTCCTCGTTTTATAATATGAAACTCCGCCTTTCACTCTTCCAGAAATGGATACTCAAAACAAATGCATAGCCCTCATTTGTTGGGCTGAAAAGATGATTTTTGGTTGGTTCAAAAGGAAAAAAATTCATCCCTTCTCTAGAAAATTTTCCTCCTCTTAGTCTCATAATCTTCTAGGATTGGATGATGGAAAAATGTGTACCCCTTATTGGAAGAAAATTCATCCCTTCCCGAGAAAATCTTTCTCCTCTCTCCTCAGCAGCGAGATCTTCCACCTCTTCTTATGATGATTTCAGCTTTAAAAGAGAGAAATTTCTCTTAGACGAGCACAGTTCATCTGACGCAGTCAGTAAAAAAAAAATTCAGTCTCAATTTTGTGCAAGATTACTAGTGACACTCTAGTGAAAAAACAGTAAAAATGGCTTCGATTGATCTTATTGAACGTCTTGTACAAGTGCTTCGCGATACTGTACAAAATGTGGATCAAATGATAGCGTCAATGATATTCATTATTGGTTAGATATGTGTAATTCTACTATTAATGAATTAAACGAAAAAATTTCTAAATCCAATCTCACGAGAGGAGAAAAACAGAAATGTCAAACTTGTTTGACGCATCTTTCGTGTGTGCAAGTAGAATTTGAACATTGTCTTCATCGAGGAGGTAGTCTGCATGCTGAAGAAGCAGAAGCTAGAGTTGAGTGGCGTGATGTGTAATCAGCCTTCCAAAATCGAATCAGGACAGGTGTCGTTGTTAACATAAAGCATGTGGACATATTGAGTTTTTTTAATGATGCACTGAAGCTCTTCAAAGATAAGACACCAGCATGTTTAGAAGAATATAATGCGGTGAAAATCAATTCGGATTTTATTTCAGAATTTACAATGCAAAAAAATGGTGAAGAAACGACAGATATTAAATATTTTACGAGTGAGAGTGCTACAGTATACATGTCAACAGATTTAGAGAAATGGTTTACAGACAATATTAAAGATCCCATTCTTTCGCAATTAGAAGAATTTCAAGAAAAGGATTCAGGCTGGACACTGAAGAGTATTGTAAGTTTATGTATAAATATGAAAAAATATTCTCCAATTAAGGGAAGTTCTTATATTCCTCTTCCAAAGTTTATTGAAAATAAAAAAACATGTGTTAACGTTCATAATAACGACGATCAGTGTTTCAAGTATGCTGTTCTTTCATCATTATATCCAAGTAACAAAAATGCTAGTAGAGTTAATCAGTATCGATTGCATGAAAATGAATTAAATTTTGCTGGTATAGAATTCCCAGTAAAACTTAAAAGTATTCCGAAATTTGAAAAACTGAATAATATTTCAGTAAATGTATACATGCTTAGAAAGTATGGCCACAAATTCGAAGTAACACCTTGTCATATTACGACAGAGAAGAAGGAAAAACATGCAAACCTTCTCATCATTCAAGATTTTTATATAGATGAGCATGAAGAAAATAATCGTGCTGATGAAGGTGACATGCCTAAATATCATTACGTTTGGATAAAAAGTATGTCTCGACGTTTGAGTTCTCAAGTGTCTAAAACTCATTTAAAATCTTACCATTGTGAAAGGTGTTTACAAATATTTTATACCGAGGAAAGATTGAAAATTCATGAAAGCGATTGTAAAAATTTAAATAATTGTCGAATAAATTTGCCTGATTGTAAGAATAATATTCTCAAATTCGAAGATTACAGTAAGAGTGAAAAGGTTCCTTTTGTTATTTATGCGGATTTTGAATGTTTATTGAAACCTACTGAGAATGAGAATGCTTTCCAACTGCACGAAGCATAGAGCATAGGATACTTCATAAAATGCAGTTTTGATGATAGCTTATCTGGCTATAGATCATACAGAAGAAAAAATGAAGAAGAAGAGACAGCTGCAGCATGGTTTGTTCAAGAATTAAAGTCAATTGGTGAAAAAATTGACGTACTCTACAAGGATCCAAAACCAATGAGACTTACAGATTTAGAGGAAATATCTTTTCGGAGATCATCAACTTGTCATATATGTCGGAAACCATTCACTAGTGAAGAACTTGCTGTACGAGACCATTGTCATCTCACAGGGCGCTAAGATTTCCTTCTCGATTATATTCGAAATAAAGTAAACGAAATTTTCTAATTCTAAGATAGATTTTCTTCTTCTTCAGTTTCAGAGGTGCAGCTCACAATTCTTGTAACTTGAATTATAAGGATTCAAGATTCATTCCTGTGGTTTTTCATAACCTCAATTACGACACTCATTTTATTTTAAAAGAGATTGCTACTTCTACGTTGATGAGAGGACGAGTAAATTTAATACCTCACAATAAGGAGAAATATATTTCTTTTACAAAATACGTGGATGGCTGCAACATTAGTTTTAGATTCATAGATTCTTGGCGTTTTCTACCTTCATCATTGGAAAAGCTTGCATCATATCTGAAAAATGACTTACAGATGAAAAGATAGATCTCCTTCGACGAAAAGGTGTATTTCCATATGATTTTGTAAATGGATTAGATAAGTTGACGACTACAAAATTGCCAGAAAAGAATGATTTTTATAATAAGCTAACAGATTCTCAAATTGCTTAAGAAGACTATAAGCATGCTGTCCAAGTTTGGAATAAGTTCAATATTAGTACGTTGGGAGAATATTCAGATCTTTATCTGAAAACCGATGTTTTACTATTGGCCGATGTTTTCGAGAGTTTTCGAGAAACATCTCTTAAAGCCTATGATTTATGTCCCGCTCACTTTTATACGACTCCTGGACTAACTTTTTCAGCAGCTTTAAAAATGACAAAGGTAGAATTGGAGCTTCTTACAGATATTGACATGCTAATGTTTATCGAATCGGGCATTCGAGGTGGAATAAGTCAGTGTTGTAATCGATATGCCAAGGCAAATAATCCATATATTCAAAGACTCTCTTATATTTTGATATCAACAATCTTTATGGATGGGCAATGATACAGCCTTTACCAGTTGGAAAATTTGAATGGATTGATTATGAGACAAATCCAAGTTTTTTCAATACACCGCCAGATTCTGATATAGACTATTTTGCTAAAGTTGACTTGGAGTATCCTGAAGAAATACATGATGATCATAGGGATTTACCTTTTTGCGCAGAACATCTTGCACCACCTGGTTCAAAGCAGAAGAAACTTCTCACGATTTTGAATGACAAGAAAAGGTATGTCATTCATTATCGAGCACTTAAGCAGGTCTTAGATAATGGACTTCGATTAAAAAAGGTGCATAGGATTTTGAGTTTTGAGCAGAGGGCGTGGCTCAAACCATATGTTGAATTTAACACAGAAAAGCGAAAGCAAGCAAAAAATGAGTTTGAAAAACTCTTCTACAAATTGTTAATTAATGCAGTCTATGGAAAGTGTATTGAAGAGAGCGGAAACATGTAGATGTGCGATTAGTAAATAAATTTACAGGCAGATACGGAGCAGAAGCACGCATAGCTCTGCCAAATTTTCACAGTTGTGCAATCTTCGATGAAAATTTGGTTGCCATACAGTTGAAGAGGACAAGTATTACAATCAAAAAACTAATATACGTAGGTCTCTCAATTCTAGATTTGTCAAAAACATTAGTATATGATTTTCATTATTCATATATGAAAAAGCGAGTTGGAGAAAAATGCAAACTCCTGTATACGGACACTGATAGTTAAATATATGAAGTTGAGGATATAGATATGTATCAAGTAATGAAAGAAGATGTACATAAATTTGATACTTCTGATTATGCTGAAAATAATCAGTTTGGAATTCCACGTGTTAATAAAAAAGTTCCTGGATTGATGAAAGACGAATGCTGTGGCAAGATTATGACAGAATTCATTGGTTTAAGAAGCAAAATGTACAGTATTTTGATTAATGGAGCCGCGACAGTGAAAAAAGCTAAAGGTATAAAATCTAGTGTTGTAAAGAAATCAATCACGTTTGAAGATTATCGAAAATGCCTTCAGGATCTTGTTATTATAAAACGTGAGCAGTGTAATATTCGTTCAAAATTACACATTGTGCATACTGAAAAACAGGAAGTCCACACGATGATAAAAGATTCTTATTGCCTCATAGTACTGACACTTTGCCTTGGGGACATTACAGAATTATGGAAGAACAGATGGCGCAAACTGCTATGCAAGTAGAGGGAGATGTGGTGGAGGGGAGGGGCAACAATGGCGAAGGACGAAAAAGAGAGGGAGAAAGTGAGTGGGGGCATGAAGCAACCAATGAGAATGCTTCGCGGGTGGGGATGACACTTTATGCTAATGGAGGGGAACCAATCAAGATTGAATATGATGTTTTAGAGGATTTTATGCACGAGTGGGATCCATCATTGGATAGGTTAGGAACTGAACAAGGAGTGAGAAATGATATATTACTAGAGTCTATGGAAGGGACAGAAATTGTGGTGGGAAACGGGCTATATGAACGGACGAAACACGATGAAGAGCACATTCGAGAAATCGAAGCGAACAACCAACCTTGTGCAAAGAGACCAAGACTCACCTAACTCTAAAATAAGTAAGTTCTATTTCTTAGTTCTCTCTCTCTCTCTCTCTCTCTCTCTCTCTCTCTCTCTCTCTCTCT
>QLSS01000552.1:52603-65399 GCA_024372645.1 Trichomalopsis sarcophagae | reverse complement strand
CAGGAATCTTGTACATTCTAACATATAAAATGTCGCAAGATCATATAGAAATATTTTTTAGTGCAATCAGAAGACTAGGAGGATTTAACAATAACCCATCAACATACCAACTGTTAACTGCGTACAAAAGATTGCTTGTTCATCATGCAATCGCTGGTTCAAAGTATGCCAATTGTATTGCTATGGATAGTACAAGAATGCTTCATGTGAATATAAGTAAAAAGCCCAAAGATGCAAAATCAGATTTTTCAATAACAGACATGACAATGCCTGCATTAAATACAATAATTGATCATGATTACACCAACTATTATTTTTCAAATAAAGCATATGTTAACGATATAGTTGGCTACATTGCTGGATTTATTGTTTACAGACTGTTAAAAGTAATTCATTGTGCGAAATGCTGTAATGCTTTAGAGCAACCTGTTACTTCGAAAACAATAACATCAAGACTGCTCCTACAGATAGATAGAGGCAAACTAAAAAAAGCTTCGAATGATGTTGTAATGGTTTGCCAAGCAGCAGAAACAGTTTTCCGAAGATCAAAGTTAGTGTTTAAAGATACTGTACAAATAATGTCTATGCTAATAACAAAAACAATATGTATTTTAGCTATGAACATATTTCAACAATTAGGTACTCATACGTTTGATGATTCTCCTTTAATGGATCATAAGTATCAATTGCTAAAATTGATACTTTCAACTTTTTTTATTTTACGCATACATCATTACAATCAAACACAAATAGAGCTTACACAACGTGTAAGACATAAGCTTCAAAAATTGATACTTTTTAAACACCAATGAAAGGCTTAATCTAGACTACTATTTATTTTTATTCTATTAAACATAAGAGATGATTTATATTTTTATCTTAAAACTTTCATGGCTATCATTGTTAATCGTTCTAAAATGAGCTGTGTAATAATCCAAAGAATTCGTTTATGTACATATGTGCAGACATTATAGTTAGAAAATAATATAGTTTGATTTTATCTCATATGTCTATGACTAGTGTTCTTCTACAAAAAAAGTATTTAAATAAGAAGAAAATGTTACGTACATACACAATAAGTAGTTATAAGTTATAGAATAACATTATGTTGTACTTGTAATTATTAAATTAGAATATTTTTTTGAAAAACAAAAAATTATAGTTTTGAGAATTTAAAAAAAAAATTATTTTGTTTAATAAAATTTCGAAGTACAAAATTGACTCTGGCGAGTTTTTAATTCAATTATATTTAAAACGCCTTATTTAAAATTTAGCGCCAATTCATCATGGCGTCGTGAAACATGAACTTTGTCAGTTGGGTACCACAATTAAGTCTGTCCTTGTCTAACAACTCGGCAACACGCAGTTATAGGCCGCGCGCGGTCCAGTACTGTATGGTCTAAGGCTGTACGCGGATCCGGAGCATGCGCAGTGGCCTGCTCCGCGGCCACGCTCTCATTGGCGCTCCGCACTCGCGCGCAATTTGAAAAAGATGGAGGGCGGGGCTTTGCGTCAGCCTCTTTTCTGTTAGTTAACATCTTAATTAACATGAAAAACTCTTTGTGTACTAAAAAAAAAATAAAATTAGAAAGCTACACAACGATTTTCACATAGGGAAATACGTCAGTAGGTAGCTTATATACAAGTAAATCCCCCATGACTATGCAAACGAATTTATAAACACTATCAGCTCTAAAAACCTAAATATTAACAAATAATGTTTAAGCTTAAACAAACTTAATTTAAACTAAAGGCCACCCCACTCTGGCGATAAACATATGCTACTTTCAATCATTCTACTCCAACGACGTTTGTGGCGGAGCGGTCAACGTCTTTGCTCAGTATTCTTATGCTCCCGGGTTCGGGTCCGGTATACGGCAAATTTTTTTTTCTTTTTTGTCTACTTATAAAATTTGCAATATAAAATGCACTATGAAAAACAATACAATTAAATTCGTTAAAATAATTATACAAATTATATTTTATGTATAAATAGCTCTACTCGTCAGAATTGTAGCACGTATTAAGAACACATTATTAAAAAGCTCATTAAAATAAAAACAAAACAATTAGTACCTAAATATTAACAAATTATGTTTAAGCTTGAAGAAACCCAATTTAAACTAAAAGCCTCCCCACCCTTGCGATAATCATATGCTACTTTCAATCTTTCTGCTCCAACGACGTTTGTGGCGGCGCGGTCTATGTCGTTGCTCAGTAATCTTATGCTCCCGGGTTTGAGTCCGATACCCGGCGAATTTTTTTCTTTTTTTCTATATTTTCTTATAAAATTTACAGTATAAAATACACAACCACAGTTAATAGGGCACTATTTTAAACATTTTTATTTAAATTAGGTTCGTATAAGGGGCCTTGAAGTAGATCAGTAACACTGATTATATATGTTTTTGTATTAAAAACAATACAATTAAATACTTTAAAATAATTATACAAATTATATTTTACGTATAAATAGCTCTACTCGTTAGAATTGTAGCACGTAGAATTTAATTGTCTTGTTTTTTAAATTTAAATATAAATATAAAAATTTTTTGAAATAAATTGGCTAAAATAGTGCCCTATTAACTTGTGGTTGTGCATCTTATACTGCAAATTTTATAAGAAAGTAAAATGAAAGAAAAAAAAAAAAAATTCGCCGGGTACCGGACTCGAACCCGGGAGCATAAGATTACTGAGCAACGACGTAGACCGCGCCGCCACAAACGCCGTGGGAGCAGAATGATTGAAAGTAGCATATGTTTATCGCAGGGGTGGGGAGGCTTTTAGTTTAAATTGGGTTTGTTCAAGCTTAAACATACTTTTTTAATATTTAGGTTCTAATTGTTTTTTTTTATTTTAATGAGCTTTTTAATAATGTGTTCTTAATACGTGCTACAATTCTGACGAGTAGAGCTATTTATACATAAAATATAATTTGTATAATTATTTTAACGAATTTAATTGTATTGTTTTTTATAGTGTATTTTATGCTGCAAATTTTATAAGAGGAAAAAAAATTTGCCGTATACCGGACTCGAACCCGGGAGCATAAGAATACTGAGCAACGACGTTGAAACTGAAGCTAATGAGTTCAAAAAAAAGAATATATATATACTAAAATTAAAATGGTGGAATGAGTGAGGGAAGGTTCGGTGAATAAATCAATGTAGACAAATTTCGCGGGAAAAAGACCACTTGCCTCAGCGTAAAAACTCTCGCTAATAAGAGAGAAAAGCCGGGGCAAGCGAATGATTTATTTTAATCAACAACGAAATTTTACAATTGAAAAGAGACTCTAAATTAGACCAAAGAGAGAAAGAAACGCAATTACAATTGACGCAGTACAGGAAAGAGACTTTAATAAACCAATAAAAAAAAAGAGAGAGATAAAGAAACGCACTTAAATTACACTATCGCCACGAGGTACCTTAACGCACGCTGGAGAGCTCTCCTACCTGAATCGCAAAACGGGACGTGGACGGCGCGATGTAAAGCCCTGGCCGCACGTGGATGGGATGCACCTTTCTCGGTCGCAGGACGCCTCGACGTCTCGAGAGAACCAATCCTGGACTACGGGCAGACCTTTTTAGCCCTGCCGCGTAGGTAGCGATCCTCGGATGGAGATCGGCACGTCGAGGAACCTCGCACGTGGCCGAAGTCCCAACACTCGAAGATGACACTCAAACAGCACACCGCACACAAAATTGCACTCACACACGCGACGCACGGAAATACAAAAAGGAGAGTCGATCGTCCTGAAAAGGACTTTAATAACGACTCTATTCGCACGCAGTTAGTACAGGATTATTCGCTAGGCGCAAACAAAAGAAATTCGCAAAGACGTCTGATAACTCGAGAGGAGCTGTCAGAACTGAACGACACGTGCTCCCGCGCGCCAGAGCCCGCGCAAACGGGAGAGGCCCACAGCGGCGCGCGCATGCGCTCGACCGCTCTTGCCGCAACGCTCGCCGGGCTACGGCACGAAATTCAAAATTAAGTAAGCGACTCTGCAGAACCCGAACAGACGTTGACCGCTCCGCCACAAAAGTCGTTGGAGCAAAATGATTAAAAGTAGCATATGTTTATCGCAAGGGTGGGGTGGCCTTTAGTTTAAATTAAGTTTGTTTAAACTTAAACATTATTTGTTAATATTTAGGTTTTTAGAGCTGATAGTGTTTATAAATTCGTTTGCATAGTCATGGGGGGTTTACTTGTATATAAGCTACCTACTGACGTATATCCCTACGTGAAAATCGTTGTGTATCTTTCTAATTGTTTTTGTTTTTTAGTACACAAAGAGTTTTTCATGTTAATTAAGATGTTAACTAACAGAAAAGAGGCTGACGCAAAGCCCCGCCCTCTATCTTTTTCAAATTGCGCGTGAGTGTGGAGCGCCAATGAGAACGCATGCTCCGGATCTGCGTACAGCAGAAGAGCAACTCTCGCAAAATGGACTATAGAAATTCATTTTCTACTCCGCGCGGTCTGAAGTGAGCCGCTTGGTGCGTTTTCTGCACTTCCGGTCGCCAACACTGGACGGCTGATATGAGATCAAGGTTAATGTATACATTTTGAATTAAACCTATTAAATGTATGATAATTTTTTATATGCAATAAAACAGTTAAAAACTTAAGCTTAAACTACTATATCCAATAAATTAAACTTAAGCCCTTTACTAAACCCCTGAATGGGGGCGATAATCATATGCAACTTTCCCTTTTTATTTAGCAGAGATCTCGATGGATAAAGACGTCGTCTGCCGACTTTTTGACTAGAGTTCAAATCCAATGCTCGGTTTTTTATTTGCTTTACTTGTAAATGTTCATTTTCAATATTAAATTTGTTGATATATAAATGTTCAATTTCAATTTTAAATTAATCTTATTTTCAAAAAAGAAATTAAATTTATAACAGTTTGTTAAAATAACGGGTAAAATAGCTTGTAACCTACTCTGTTTATGTTGGAGTGAAGCTCCTTGGAGATGAAGGGGATGACGTAAAAGCACAAAAACTCTTGTTTTTAATTTAACTTAGTTTTATTCAGCACAAGCACACAGTAACGATCAGCGGGAGCTGTTGTTGTCTCGAAGGCGAACGGTCAAGAGATAGGGCGCGGTAGCACGCGCGCTCACAGCAAGTGTAATAGTAGCGCCGTAGAGCAAGAGGTGGCGCTACTATGGTGTCTGTGGGACACGGCTGATCATAGCGGCACGAAGTCTCGCCAACACTCCCTCCCTTCGGGACGCTTAATTTTAATACTTCTGATATGTGTATTTCCTCATCTGAATTATTTATACGTTTACTCGTCTGAATTATTCCTTTCGTGGTTTTCTGTATCTGAAACATAATTTAAAATTCTTATTCATCTGATATATGAAAATTCTGAGTTTAAGATTAAGTGGGAATTTCCGAGTTCAAAATTTTATCTCTGAGGTATTTATGAGTTTCATTGGGTAGATGTTTCGTTATTATGTCTGCGATATTTTCTGTGGTAGATATCCACTTGACTTTAATTTTTCCTTCTGATGCACATTGTTTTATATAATCTCCATGCGTGTTTGCCATATGACTTTTGCTTCCTGTCTTTTCTCTATCTTGCAACCTTTTCTGAATTGTTTCTAGGTCCTCATCAAAGTTTTTCAACTTGTGATTTCCTTCCATCTGAGTGCAATCCACTGCAGATTTATTGTCGCACCACAGAGTGACGGGGTACAGAGTTTTTCCCGTAATATCTCTGATAGCTTTGTCTAAAGAAATTATTTCTTGACAAGCATTGCTCATGGCTAAGTACTCAGCTTGGCATGTAGACAGTGAGACATAGATTTGTTTATAGCTTCTCCACATAATAGTGTCTCCATAAAGTTTGATTACATATCCTCCAGTTGAGGATGAGTCTTCACAATCTCTAAAACTGGCATCTGTCATTGCTTGCATGCTGTCTTCTTTTGCTCTGAATGTTAAGCCTATTTCTGATGTTCCTCTGAGATATCTAAAGATTCTTTTTACGTCTTTCCAGTCGCTTTCAGTTGATGACAGTTGTCTTTTGGATAAGAAGTTCACTGCGAATGCAATGTCAGGTCTAGTGGCACCCGCTAAGTAGAGTAAGCTTCCAATTGCTTCTCTGTAAGGTGCTTGAGTTGTCGCTTGGATTTCTTCTGACATTTTGAGTTCTCTATTCCGGACTTGTCTAGTAACCATTGGCGTTTTCTGAGGCTTGCTCGTTTGCATATTGAAACGTTCTAAACACTTCTCTATATACTGTGATTGAGATAGGCTTAGAGTCTTCTGGTCTCTGTCTCTTGTAATTTTCATTCCTAAAAATACTTTAGGTTCTCCTAAGTCTTTCATCTGAAAGGTAGAGCATAGCTTTTCTTTTATTTCTTTTAGTTTCTTCTGATTGTTGCCTGCTAGTATGATGTCGTCTACATACAGCAATAACATTACCATCTGATTTTGCAGTCTCCATGTGAATAAGCATGGTTCATTTATGTCCTTTTCCAGTCCAAGATTTTTGGAGTTTGCATACTTTTCTTCCTTTAATGTTTGGGTCGACTTCAAGACCGTCTGGTATCTCCATAAATATGTCGTCGTGTAGCGTTCCATTTAGAAAGGCTGTCTTGACATCCATCTGATAAGCAGTTAGATTGAACTTGTTGATGATTGCGAATGTCGCTCTGACTATGGGCAATCTAGAAACCGGTGCGTACGTTTCTCTAAGTTCATATTCTTTTCGATCTTTGAATCCTCTGATAACTAATCTTCCTTTGTACGTTGTTTGACCGTCTTCTGATGTTTTCTTTTTGAACACCCACTTGGAATCGATAGTATGTATCTTTTTGCCTTCTTTATCTAAAGAGGGTCTGTCTACTAACGTCCAGACATTGTTTTCTTCCATAGATTTCAACTCTAGTTTTACAGCTTCTAACCATTTATGTCTGTCTTCTGATTCGATAGCTTCTTTATAGCTGATAGGGTCTCTATTCGTTCGTGCTATAAAGATGTGTCCAAGTTCGTCTTCTTCTGAGAGTGTATCACTCATTTCTCCGGTTAAGTGAATACTGGTAGCAATTCATAGTTTGTATTATCTGTTTCGACTACTGCTTCTCTGAGGTGTGTCCAAGTTCGTCTGTTAGTCTTGTCTTTTCTTTCTAGACGTGGTCGTTTTTCTGGTTCTTGTTTATTTGTTTTTGAAACTTCTGAGTTTTTGTCATCTGTTTTTCTCTTCTGAATTTTCTCTTTCTCTAATGATACGTTTTCTGGTACTCCTGGTTGTTTTTCTGCTTCTGTTGTAATTTCTAGCATCTCTGATTTTTCTTTTAAGTTTGATTTATATACATCCTTATAAACCAGTTTTTCGTTGAATCTTACATGTCTTGATTTAATGAATCTCTTAGATTCTGGATGCCACAGAACATAACCAGTTTGGGAGTATCCTACCATGATTGTACGGATTGCTCTTTCTGAGAACTTGCTTTCTGTATTAGGTATCTTGGCATAGGCCAGACATCCAAAACGTCTGATTTTGTCTAGATGGATGTTTCCCTCAGGAACCATTTTCTTGATTGGTATCTCTGAGTCAATCCCTTTGTGTGGAGTTCTGCTGTAGATATGTATAGCCGCTTCCAAAACGAGTATACACATGCTCTTTGGTAGACCAGAATCTATCATGAGTGCTCTGATTTTCCACTGTATGGTTTTGTTGAACCTTTCAGCAGTCCCATTATGTTGTGGTGTGTAGGGAGGTGCAAACTCTCCTTCAATCTTTTCTTTTTTCATGATCTCTGAGAATTTTCCTCCAGTAAATTCGGTGCCATTGTCTGTTCTGATAAAGCATACTTTTTCCTCTTTACTCAGTAAGTTTCTTGTGGTTATTAGAAACTTTTCTAAACAATCTTCTGCTTCGCTTTTGTGTTTTATAGAATATGCTTTGGTAAATCTTGTGTGATCATCTATAAATACTATGATGAATTTATTTTCGCCTGGATACGACACTGGCTTGATTGGTCCCATTGTGTCTGTATGTATTCTTTCTAAAGGTCTTGTAGCTCTGACTCTGACTTCTGAGAAAGGTAGATTTTCCATTTTTGCTAATATACATATTTCACAATCTGAAACGGACTTATCAAATTTTATCTTCTTGAGTTTTTCTTCTGATTTTTGTAACAATATTAAATATTGTAAGGAAGCATGTCCTAGTTTGATATGCCAGAGCATACCTTCACTTAGCTTTTTCTCTTGCTCGTTCGAGTTGTTGTCCATATTTTTCTGTAGGTATTTTAGCATCTCATCTGAATAATCGTCTAAGTTGAGGATTTTCCTGTTCAGGATATCTTCATCTAGATTTGTATCACAGACTTCTTTCTGGTTTGATGAACTTCTTTCTTCTCTATTTTGTTCTTGCTTTTTCTCCCTCCCAATCTCAGCAGGACTCATCTGAGGAGTTTCTGAATCACTATTTACTTCTGATTCAGTTTGATTTTCAAAATCCATAATGTCTGCTTAAGATTGTTGCAAGAACTCGTCTACTGACACTATGTTAGCCGTGCATGAATATTTATCATAGATTTCTTGTTGTTCATCTGACTGATCTTGTTTTACTACGCTTAAAGATATTATCCAATTTGGCTTTTCATAAGTCCCGGTCAGATACTCTTCGTTTGAATTTTTATCATATATTTTAAGTATTTCATTATCCAAATAAATACTCAAACCTACGTCTGCAAAGCGTCTGAGAGAAATCAGATTGTCTGAAATGTTTTCAGCCGCAATTACGTTTGTCAAAATTATTTTGTTGTTTTCATCTGATTTTGATTTTACAATTAAATCTCCTTTACCATCTATAGAAATGTTTGCTGACTTATTTTTGTTTGCGCTTCTGATATATTCGCCTGAGCTTTTTCTGAAGTTACTTAAAATCATGCTTTTATTTACTATATGCTCTGTTGCACCAGAGTCCGCAATAAGTACTAGTTTAGTAGGTGTTGTATTAGATATATGTGTATTGTTACCTGCTAGCATCGCTTTGAATTTTTCTCCTTGCTTCTGGTTCCTTCCTGGTGTTTGTATATTTACGTTTCTTTTCGAAACACCTCTCTTATTGTTTCCCCTGCCTCTGATATTATTGTTATAACCACCCCTGCCTCTATTACCTCTACCTCTACCTCTGAAGTTGTTGTTTTGTTTATGTTGTGTGTTTGTGTTGTTGAATGTATAAGATTTTACATACCCATCTTTGGGATTGTCTTTGTTTGGAGACCCTTCTCCTTTATGATTTGCTACTGCTTGGCAGTAGAAGCAGTACCATGCGTTGTACTCCTTGAGAGGACACATGGCCGCTTTATGTCCCACCTTGTTGCATCTGAAGCACTTCTCTACGGTGGTCGTTTGATATGCCCCAATCTTAGACTTTCCATCGTCTGAAGGTTTAACATCTGAATTGCGTCTGTCTGATTCAAGCTGTAGTATAAAAGTTTTCATTTCATCGATTGTCATTTCCGATTTAGTGGATTTTAGTGTAACCATGTTAGTTGATCGGATTTCTTTATAATTACTCGATATGGCTTTTAGAAATGCCGCTCTTTTCTCTTCTTCCGTCAGAGGTGCTTTTGTTTCGCAAGTCTCAAATTCTCTGATGATCGAGTCAAATCGATCACAAAATTCGTTTACTGATTCCTTATTAGACATTTTCAAGCCATACAATTTCTCTCTGACAGAAGAATCAGTTATATTTGATTCGGCTCGTCTGAAGTCTTTGATTTTATTGATTATTTCTTTTGGGTCTTTCATTTGCAAAATCTTAGAATGACAGTATGTGTCTACTCTGCTGATTATTATTTCTTTAGCTAATTCTTTTCTTTTATTCAGTTCGTCTTCTGTTTCAAGAACTTCTGAGCGTAGGGACTCATCGATTACGTCTAATAGTTCGTTTGATTTTAATTCGGTGTGTAGGTTGTCTAGCCAGATGTTAAGTGGGATCTGTTTTGTTAATTTGTAATTTCTTTTAATTATCGTTTTTGAGGTACTCCCGGAAGTGTTTAACGAGCGTCTGATTTCTTTGCATGTTTTACTTAATTCTCCTATCACGGTTACTTCTTCAGTGAGTTGTGATAGTCTGTGTCTGTGTTGTGTGTTAGTTTCATTTACATCGTTTAGTGTAGAGTTTGCAGGGTGATTATTTACCTCTGAAGTAAGTTTTCTCAGCTGCGTTGAGATACCTTCAACTGTCTTCTCCAATTTCTCAGTTGTGTTGTACAACATATTGATGTTGGTGGTCTGTGCGTTGATGCATTCAGCTTGTTTGCCCAGGCGCTCGAGTAGTTGAACAAACTTTCCCTCCAGATCTTCCATTCTGTTTTTCATCTGATCCATCTCTTCTCTTCTGTTGTTCTCGTTGTTAATATTTGAAGGTGTACCCGGAGGGGTATAGCTTTCTGAGGGTTCTTCTATATCTGTGTTATAAACAATTGTTCTAAATTAGCATTCACTCTGATCTTTTATAAAGCAATAAATTTATAGGCCTATCATCGGACTCTGAGATAATTGTTTATATTCTGGATTTAGAAAACTCTTTTATAGATGTTTAAATTTTATATATAGTTATATATCTATGTACCTTGATTCTTGTTCTGTTGGTCTTCTGCCTGATTTTGATTATTTTCTGAAATTCCCTCGTCTTGGGTTATATCATCAGAAAGACTCCAGTCAGACATCTTACTTCTGAATTTATTTTTCTTCTGAAATGGAAAATTGAATGCTTCCTCTTAAGATTTTGAATGATTTTTGCTAAGTTAGACCGCACTGCAAGTCACAACAAAGCTCGAAAATCAAACACTAGTTACTCGCTTCCCAGACGCCTCACACGTGCTCCCTCCCAGTCTAAGTAAACGAACACAATTTACTTAATAATTCGCGAGGGGGCGATCGCATACGCGTGAGTTGCCCAAGAAAAAACACGAAAAAGTGTAATTATTATTTATTTTTGTTTAAAGAAATTCAAATTCACTGCACCGCCGTTTCATTGAAATTTCTATCAAGGTGTGTTTTCTAAATTTTCTCTCAATATCTATTTGCACATCTCAAATTGATATATTAAATCTGAATAGCAAAAAAAAACTTTGTGTGATATAACACGAGAGTCGACATAGGTAACGAGAAACAGACTGCACAACATGAGAGAACGAGAAGAAAAAAAAACTGCTTCTAAGAAAGTTTTTCCGTGAGCGTCTTGTTTGTTTTGATTCTGAGAGAGAGAGAGAGATAGTATCCCGCGCGCTCGACTCTGACAGCGCCGCGCGTTGCCGCACGCTTCTCTCCGATTCTCGGAATCGGCCCGTGCAGGCTTACGCTGGCTAGCGCTCGCGCGTTTTCTTTTCGTGCGCTTTTGTTACTCTCTGTGATTTTAGATTATTATAACTCTCTCCTCTGACTATTTAGACTCCGCACTGTCTTATCCTACTTTTATATACGCAACACTAAATTTTAATGTCGATGCGGTAACACAATACACTCCCGAAACCGGGTAAAGAAAAGATTTTTCTAACTCTGAATAGCACCGTACAAAAGCTGTACGTACATTGTCTTCTGGACTCTTACTCTTTGCCTCTGATGCGTCTGGATATTGGTCGTCCCTCTTCTTCATCGAGCTGGCCCACAACCTGTTGGAGTGAAGCTCCTTGGAGATGAAGGGGATGACGTAAAAGCACAAAAACACTTGTTTTTAATTTAACTTGTTTTTAATTTAACTTTTATTCAGCACAAGCACACAGTAACGATCAGCGGGAGCTGTTGCTGTCTCGAAGGCGAACGGTCAAGAGATAGGGCGCGGTAGCACGCGCGCTCACAGCAAGTGTAATAGTAGCGCCGTAGAGCAAGAGGTGGCGCTACTATGGTGTCTGTGGGACACGGCTGATCATAGCGGCACGAAGTCTCCCCAACAGTTTACGTAAATCTATAAAATATTATTTTAACAAATTATTATAAACTTAATTTAGATTAATTTAGTATTAAAATAAACTTTTACAAGCAAAGCAAAAAAAAAATCGAGCATTGGATTTGAACTCTAGTCAAAAAGTCGGCAGAAGACGTCTTTATCCATCGAGATCTCTGCTAAATAAAAAGGGAAAGTTGCATATGATTATCACCCCCATTCGGGGGTTTAGTAAAGGGCTTAAGATTAATTTATTGGATATAGTAGTTTAAGCTTAAGTTTTTAGCTGTTTTTAGGATGCAAATTTTGAAATGAGAATTGATATAAAAAATTATCATACATTTATAATAGGTTTAATTAAAAATTTACACTAAATTTGCTCTCATAGTCATATCAGCCGTCGATATGATATTATTATGATAATATAGTACCATAATCCACCGGCAGGAGCTCTGTTACTTGCTAGGTCTGGCGGTTCTGCCAAGCAGACCTGGCGATCTTTGTCGGAAAAAGGGAGCCACTTTCGGCGATTCGGGCCATAGGAGTTTGGTCTCCTTTTCTCTTCCGCCATGAAATATATATATATATTGAAAAGTCCAAATTCTGCTTGGTAGTGCTGCGGTCATATACTTATAATCGAAAGATAGAAAGGCCGTGATAGCTAAAAAAGCATAGAGCACAACCACAAGGCACAACGGACTTGTGTGGCGCCCCACCCATGCGAGCATACGTGCCGAACATCCGTGTCACCAAAATGCCAACACCAAATGCGCGACCCCGATGCTGTCAAAATGTCAGCAACGTACCGGCATGAATGGTCGAAAAAAATGCAGAAAATCGTGCCGGCATTTTGCCAGCACGTCGTGTCG